>OU015746.1:4668818-4682482 GCA_907169655.1 Acomys percivali | reverse complement strand
CACACACACACACACACACACACACTCATTCATGGGTGGATTCATGTAAGTACACACACACAGCTGCTACCTTCCCAGCAGAACTGCCAAGGAACAGCAGCTCTGTTCTCGGCTTCCACAAGCTGTGCAGCAGAATGGCTCTCTGGCATAAATAAAAATAAACCCCAGATGCTGCTTTTCAATCGGAGGATTAGCCTAAATGTTGTGAAACAGAAAGCATGAAATATGCATTGGAGAAGTAGCCCTCCCCGACTGGCGGCCTCCTGCGTGGCTCTAGGCGCAGGGTGCGGGGCTGGTTTTCCCGCCTGCTGCCATTGATGATTTGTGTGCGGTGTCGGTAAATGCTGTTATGACATTATTAATGTTCCGCACTCCAGCTAAGGACAATGGCCTATTGCCTCGTAATGTGCTGTCTGCTGCTGCATCGTGAGCACATGAAATGGGGATTTCAAATGCGGCAAAGTGCTTGTTTCCTTCTGCCCCAGGTCTACAAGCTACAGAAGCTTCTTGAAGCCCTGGGAAGGCAGGAAAGTAGTCGAGACTCTGATGGTCAGAGAGGCTTTGAAGGAACCCAGGGTATGGGTGGGGGGAGGGCGAGGGAGGAAGGGATGGCAGGGGTGGGTGGGGTGAAGGGGGTGGGTGGGTGTGGGTAAAGAGGGGAGGAGAGGCGGGAGGGGGGCGAGTGAGGAGGGCAGAAAGCTCCTGGGAACAGTTTACTTTCTGCTCCCAGATCAAACCCAGTGCTCGCCTTCTTTCCTGGGTAAAACAGGGCTCTGGGCTTGAGCAAGAGAGAGATGAGGGCTTGACCTCAGGAAGCCGGTCTTGCTGAATGGGTGGGGCCACAGACCCACCCTATTCCGCCTCTGGATGGGGACTTCCACAGAGCGCTGTAAGGCAGACCATCAAGTTGATTTTACTGGCCTTGCACAATGTTCTAAAAACATTGAGCCTACATTTTTAAAGTATGCAGCTTCACAGATTTTTGGCTTGTTTCAGGTAGCTGGGCCCATGGCCACTCAAAGCAGTGACCACCTGTGCAGTCCTCAGGCATCTCTTACCCCTCTGGCCTGTTCCACGAGGTCCCTGCAAAGGGCAAAACAGCATCACCTGAAGTGCAGTGTGCTCACAGAACATTTCAAATCAACCTGATTTAGAAATATGCAGATATCCTCAGACAGAATGATGTCACCCCAGATCAGAGTGGGTCCTATATGCTAGGACAGATGTCCTTACACAAAGTGAGCTTTGCACATAGAAAGACATGTACGGGCCGTGTGAAGACAGCGGAGCGCAGTGTGATACAGCTGCAAACCCAGAAACAGCACGCAACTGCAGCTGCCCCTAGCAGCTGGGCGAGGGCTGGGACAGCGTCTCTGTCAGAGCTCCCAGAAGGACCCAGCTCCTTGATAACTTGAGTCCAGACTTTCGGCTTCTGGATTCAGAGCATACGTGGCTTGCAGGGTTAAGCTATTCTTCCCAGGATGATGTGCTATGGTAATCTAGGAAACGACTCCAGTGGCTTACTGGTAGATTTTGCCCACTGAGTCCAAGACCCAGGACAGGGGTGCCCCTCAGTCCTTAATATTTTGGGGGGGGGCCAGGTGTGGTGGTGCATGCTTTTAATCCCAGCACTCGGGAGGCAGAGGCAGGTGGATAGCTGTGAGTTTGAGGCCAGCCTGGTCTACAAAGTGAGTCCAGAACAGCCAGAGCTATACAGAGAAACTCTGTCTCTAAAAACCAAAAACCAACCAAACAAAACCTTTGGGTGTGTGTGTGTGTGTGTGTGTGTGTGTGTGTGTGTGTGTGTGTGTGTGTGTACCCTCTTTCATTTTCTTCATCAGAGGGACTTACTATTAACCAGGCATGCTGCTGCCTCTGGCTTTCTCCTGGTGGTTAGAGCCCAGGGCTCCAGCAAGACCAGTTCTCCTATAAAAGAAGTAACAAAGAGGAAGAGGGCTCAGGTGAGACATCCTCTCAGGCCAGACACATCCTTAGTTGTGCCCTCCAGCAGGACTGCCTCCTGTTGGTCTGATGCATTTTGATGCTAATTTTTTAAAAAAGCCATTCCGCTTGGGCAGGGCAAATGACATAGGCGTGGTTAAGGTTCCCAGGCTTGGAGAGACAGAGAGAATCTTGGGAAGAAGAGAGACTAGAGGAGAAAAGAGAAGAAAGCCATCATGGGTTAAGTGGAGGAGAAGCACATGGTAGGCGTGGATGAAGAATTGGCCCAGATGAAGAACATTAGCAAGTATTTAGGATTATGGATGGGAGGAAGCTTGATAGAAATTAGAAGCAGATGGCATGGGATTGGGGCAGGTATCCCGTATCTGCCCTGCCCCAGATTAACTAAGGCTATTTTAAAATATAACAGGTGTCTGTGTCTTGATTGATTGCTAGCGGGTTAGAAAATACTGCCGTAATAATAATCACAGGCCTGATAATAAACACGATTAAGTCTTACCGATAATTTAACAACAATAGCCTTCGTTTATTTCTGCCTGCTCTAAGATGGATTACACAGGGATGCTCCCCATTAACATTTAAGAAAAGAGCCGAGGGGCATGGTGGCACGTGCCTTTAATCCCAGCACTCGGGAGGCAGAGGCAGGCAGATCAGGAATTTAGTCAGCGCCAATATATAGCAAGTTGGAAGGCAGCCTGGGTGTGGTGGCTTGAATGAGAAAGGCCTTCACAGATTCTTGGTCTCCAGCTGAACTGTTTGGGAAGGATTAGGAGGCGTGTCATTCAGCAGGGCCAAGTCTGAAACTGTAAGCCAGGCCCCCAATTAAATTTTACAAGTTGCCTTGGTCATGGTGTCTCTTCATTGCAATAGAACAGACACTGGGCTACGTGAGACTCTGCCTCGAAATAAAACACAGTAATAAAAACCCCAGACACACACACACACACACACACACACACACACACACACACACACACACAATGCCCCAGCACAACCTCAGGGGCCTAATTAGAATAAAGCTTCTGTTTTGCTAAGTTCCACAGCTGAATCTCCTGTGGCTCAGGGGTGACCACCCTGAGCTGTTCGGCAAGGCTCTGGTGAGTGCAGTAGTCTGTCTAGAAGCTGACCCAAGGAGCATCGGCTGAAGACTGACAGATGATGCAGGGCAGAGGAAGCAGCCATCTCCAGGCACTGGGCACCACAGAGCAATGGCCACCTCAGCAACAAGAGCACTGCCTTACCTGGAGTGCGTGGGGAATGTCGCTCAGGACATCACACCTACGTGGGACACAGGCAGGCAAGAGGTGTTTCTGGGGGCACTTCAGTGTTCTCTCTGAATGTGGTCATATTCTCGAAGCCATCAGACAGAATCTCCAGACAGAGCTGAAAGAGTGTCTCAGCAACAATAATTTTAGTGTGCAGAGAAGATATGGGTAGGGCTACAGCAGTGCCGGCTACAGCAGACAGTCACAATGGCATGCGTCCACACAGGCTCCATTCTCACAGCAACCATGAGAAGCTAGTGCTATAAATACCCTGATTCACAGTGGGGGAACTGAGGCACAGAGCTGCTGTGTTCTTTCCTTATGTGTCTAGCAAGGGGGCCATGTGCACTGAGCTGCACTGTAGAGATGAGGCTGGCAAAAGGTGGTGGGGGTGGGATGGGGTGGGCAATCCTTCTGTTGCCTTTATGGACAGATCCAATAGAGCAAGGCCCAGAGGAAGTGGGCAGTGGGGAGATACCTCCCTTTGAGACAGTCTCTCATGCAACCCAGGCTGAATTCAAATTCACTATGTAGTCAAGGCTAGATTTAAATTCCTGATCTTTCTCCCTCTACCTCCCAAGTGCCAGGATGCCAGATGTATGCCACCACACCTAGCTGGCAGTGTCCTTTGCCATCTTCTAAAGCCAAGTTTCTGGTTGAGGGAAGGCCACCTCCCCAGGTGGTACACTGTCAGTCATACCTACTAGGGAGGTCCTACCCTCAGGGAGGTCAACTAGGTATAAACAAAACCCCTTGAGCTTGGGGGGGGGATACGAGGTGCCTGGTCAGAAGAGACCTCCTCCTCCTCCTCTTCCTCCTCCTCCTCCTCTTCCTCCTCCTCCTCCTCTTCCTCCTCCTCCTTCTCCTTCTTCCTCTTCGTCTGTCATTACATTTTATTTATTTTGTGTGCACGTGTGTGGGCACATCACATGTATGCTATGTTGCACGTGTGAAGGTAAAGAAAACAATTTGAGGGAGTCAGTTCTTTTTTCTACCCTGTGGTTCCTAAGGATGGGCCTCAGGTCATCATGCTTGGTGGCAGATGCCTTAACATGCTGAGCCCCCCCACCCACCCCCAACCCCACCCAAATTTCTTGACTTTGAAGAGGTTGTAGAGCCGCATGGCTTTAAGAAGGCATGGATCAGCACTACCCAAGACTAGACGTCTACCACATGCAGACACAACTCCCACCAGGAAGTGCCCCCAAAGGCTTGGGCAAAGATGGTCTTTGAAGGCTGTCCCTCCTTGGCTCAGGAGGAAGCCCTGTGCCCTGTAGGTTTTTGTTGTTGTTGTTGTTGACACAAGCTAGTGTTACCAGTTGAGAAAATGTACCTATCAGATTGGCCTATAGGTAAGCCTATGAGCATTTTCTTCATTAATAATGTCAGAGGTCCCAAGCCACTGTGGTGGTGCCACTCCTGGGTAGGTAGTCCTGGGTGGTGTAGAAAGCACATTGGGCAAGTCTTGGAGAGCAAATCTGTAAAAAGCCACTCCCTGTGGCCTCTGTTTCAGTTCCTGCCACCAGGGCCCCGTCTCCAGGCCCCGCCTCCAGGGCCCGCCTCCAGTTCCCTGCCTCCAGGTACCCCCCCTTCCAGGTCCCTGCCTTCAGGTTCCTGCCCTCAGGTTCCTGCCCTGATTCTCTTCATGATAAGACCAACAAAGTGAAAGTGTCAGCTAAATAAAGCCTTTTCTCCCAAAGTCGCTTTCGGTCACAATGTATATCATAATAACAGACACCTAACTAGGGCACCCTTACTCCTTTCCATCTTAACCTGGCTCCATCCAACCACCTGGCACCCCCAGACCCTTTGCAGCCTGCCCTGCCTCCTGGGAGCCTTTTCTCAGCAGTGGTGTCTCAGACTGCCTGCCTTTCCTGCTTCTTCACCAGCGTTCACCTGTCCTGAGCGCCATTATCTCATTGCCTTCCTACCCGCCTGCGGGAAACGGAGTGATAAAGTGGTGTTGGCGAGTTGATGAGTTACCTCCGCTAGGTAACACATTTACATTGAGCAAGGACAGGCTGACCGAGCCTCATTGAAAAAGAGTGACGGATGGCGGAGGGAAATTTGGGCACTCCAGCTGGCTGGCTAAGAAAATGTTTGAGGGCAACGGGGTCTCTGCTGGGCTTCTAAATCATGCCTCTTGTCTGGGTGCCTCCAGCTGCCACAAGCCTGGGTGATAATTTCATTCCTGGCTGTCAAGACCAAAGCCACATCAACTGTAAGGAATGAGGTGACTGACGGGCCGGTAAGATGGTTACAGGGTAAAGATATTTGTCACTAAGCCTGACGACCTGAGTTTGAGCCCCAGAGCACACCACACACACACACACACACACACACACACACACACACACACACACACGTGTGCGCGTGAGGGGGGGTCAGTATGCATAAGGCTCAACAATGCTGAAAGTCAAGCCTGTGGGTTTGGGAGTTTAAAGAGCTTGGTGAGCTGTTTTTTTTTTTTTTTTGGTCACTAGTTGTATAGTACAAAGCCCGCTGACTCCAGGCCTTTATCATTCACTGATTAAGAGGATCCGAGGCTAGACCCCAGGCACACGGCTGATGGCTCCTGACAGGAATGCCACCGACTCAGCTTATTATAGACCAATGAGAAGTGGGAGGACTCGGGGTGTTTCTGAGGGTGGGTGTCGCTGAGAGAAGCCGCAAGTATAGAAGCTCTGGAGGGGTGGCTCATGCCCCGCAGGAGGGACAAGGATCCCATCTCCGCGCCCATCTCCCTTGCTCTTTGCAGTTTCCGGAGCAGCCTGGACTGTCCAGGATGCTGGAGTCCCTAGGAAGTTGCATGGCCAAGGGGTGGGGCGCAGGGCCAAAGGCCCCGCGCTCCCGCGCTGGCTCGCTTCCCCTCCTCCGCGCACAGCCCGGGGAGGGAGCGCGACGGGGCCGCGGCCACCAGGTGGCGACCACGCGCCAAGGAAGCGCGACGCCGCCGCTCCCGGTCCGCCTCCTCAGAGGGAACAATGCGGCGCCTCGGGTTGTAAAGCCGAGCGGGACCCCGGAGCGCCGACCCCGGAACGCGGGCGGCCGGGCTAGCGAGGGTGGGCGAGGGCAGGCGTGCGCGCAACCGACCCTTCCCCCAAATCATGGGCGCGGCGCGGCGCCCGGCTGCAGAGCGGCGCGGCCGGAAGGTGCGAGGGGCCCGGGCGCCGGCCTGGGGCCGCCTCTAGCCGGCTCCGAGGGCGCGGGCCCCGGGGATGAGGGCGCCCGCCGCGGGAAGCCTGTCTGAGCGCCGCGGCGCCGTCCCGCCCAGCCAGCGAGCCTGAGCAGGCAGACGCGCGGCCGGCGATCTGGGGGCGCGCCGCCTCGCCGTCCCCAAAATGTGAAGCGGGGAGGGCGGAGACGCAGAGACCGCCTGGCTGGGAGCCCTCGCCAAACCCCTGGCTCTGCGCGCCCAGGCCGCGTGGTCCCCCGATCGGGGCTGCAGAGCAACCAAGCCACCGCGCTCCGCGCGCCCTCGGCGCTGCGACCCCCCGGCTACGGCCCGCTGCGGCTTCGCGGTTCCAAGAGGCGGCCAGAGCCGGGCCCAGGACGGTGCGTCCGGCCTCGCCCGCGGCTTCTCGCCCAGACAAGTTTGAACAATGATCACGGTCAACCCCGATGGGAAGATAATGGTCAGAAGATGCCTGGTCACCCTGAGACCCTTCCGGTAAAGTTCTCTACTGGTTGGCGCGGGGAGGTCAAGACCTTCCCAAGGGGCTGGTGGTGGAGCTGGGAATGGCCAGTCCCTTCCGGGGGTGCAAGTTCGGGTGACAAAGGAGGTTCGAGAGTCTGTTCTCGATGAGGGGCCATGGGGATGGGGAAACGGATGGAGATGGGTTTGGGGTATGTATATATGCGCGCGCGCGGGTGTGTGTGTGTGTGTGTGTGTGTGTGTGTGTGTGTGCGCGCGCGCGCGCGCGGTACAAGTCTGGACCTTTCTTGAGTTGGTCGAGACTGGCGAGATAGCAAGAATGGAGAGATGAAAATGAGGTCAGGAAACACCAAGATGAAGGTCCTGGGCTCCAAAGTGGCCCCAGTCAGCAAGTCCCTTTCCTGCCCCTTGAGGTCTTTTCCACCTCGCGTCGGTCCCATCTGAGCTTCGAAGTTAGTTGGGGTACCTAAAGGCACCCCTGCTGTCCCGCCTGTCACCTCCTAGGTTGGCCCGCCCATATTCTCTGCCTAGTTCACCCCTCATCCCTGCCTTTACATCTCATTCATCTTCCTATGGGGCACGAACCTGAGTCTGACAGGTAGGTCCCAAAGATTGGGGCAAGGACCTCTTCTTCTATTGGGGATTCGCTCTCAGCTGCAGATCTCCAATAGGTTAGACAGGCATAGCAGGACCGAGTCCGACGCCTCCCTTTCTTCCCTTACCGTAGACAGTCCTGGCCAGGCAGGGGCGCAGTTTATGAGGGACTCACTAGGACCTGTTGGTCCTCAGAAGGGGACCCTACTTCCTTCTCCCAGACCCCAGTAGAGCTAGACCCTCAGGCCAGGCTGGGGAGAGGATGGTGGGTGTCCCGGGAGCCTGAAGTATTGCCATGTTTGGCAGGTGCGCCCCATAAGATGCAGAGGGAGAGATGGACAACATAGTGAGGGGTGAGACTTGGGACTAGGCCACAGGTGGAGACTAGTCATTAACCTTGAGGCAGGTGCTGGCTTTTCTCTCAGGCCCTAGGCTGATCCTTGGTGCCTCCAGACAACCTCCTGAACCCAGCTGGGTTGGGGGTGGGGAGCCCACCTGGCTCTTACCATCAGCATGCTGGGCTGCTTCTGTGGGGCTGAGATGGCTGCCTCGAGGGACAGCAGCAGTCAGGTTGTCTATGTGAATGCCAAGGTCTGTAAAGTCGGAGAGCTAAGGGCCTGGCTTTCAGAGTGTTATTTGGAGTGTCTCAGAAATCCCTGACCTAAGGACCCAAGGAAGCCAAGCCGGCATCTCTGGAAAGACTTTGCCTCCTCCAGAGAGATCCTGGACGCCTGCCCTGTCCGGCGACTTGAGAGGGTTCTGGCTGGTCTCAAATCTCAAGTCAGCTTTGTGGACTGCTGGAAGCCTGGCTTCCGATGGGCTCTGGTGTGATGATTTCAGGCAACGGTCTCCAGCACCACGGACAGCGCCCTCGCCCCGCAGCTGGATTTCCCTCCGGTGTGCCCAGGAAGGCAGGATTCCCCTGTGCAAGGCAACCTTTCCAGCCCTGCAAGTTTTTTACCTCCTGGTCTGTCAAGGCTGATGCGGACCCACAGCTGCCAGTCTTCTTTGGGTCCCCTCAGATCTTTAGATTGCAGGCCAAGGGGAAACCCTCTGGTTACATCATCCTAACTTCATTTCTGGAAGGAAGGTCTGGGGATGCTCCTGGCAGGACCTTTATTTTGTAGGCGCCCCTGAGATGTTGCCTGGATGGATGGAACCATTGAATCTACTATAAATGACCACCAGCTGTTTTTTTTTTTGGGGGGGGCATAGGCCCCAGGTGTAGTAACTGAGAGAGAGAGAGAGAGAGAGAGAGAGAGAGAGAGAGAGAGAGAGAGAAGGTGAGGGTGGAGGTGGGGTGGAGAAATACTAAGGAAGTGAGTGGATTGGTGCCTCAAAGTCCAAACTGAAGGTGTAGGCCTTCCTCATGTCACACATCCTGTATCTCCAACCCTAAATACAACCCCATGGCTGAGAGAGGGTGGCGACTGAGAGACTGGAGACAGGAAAGGCCTTCCCCCACTTCCCCCTTAGGCTGGGAGAAGAATAGTAAGCCTCCCACTAGATCTCCTTCAGTGTTCTCTGAACCTCATTCTGGGCTTAAAGGGATTCAGTGAGGTCCCTTTGAAGTAAGAGGAGTGTCCCCTGTGCCTTCTTTCCTACTGCAGCTCACCATGATCCCCCCACAAACCTCTCTCTCTCTCTCTCTCTCTGTGTGTGTGTGTGTGTGTGTGTGTGTGTGTGTGTAGACCAGGCTGGCCTCAAACTCACAGAGATCCACCTGTCTCTGCCTCCTGAGTGCTGGAATTATAGGTGTGTGACACCATGCCTGGCTCATTGGCTCAATTCCCAACAGTTTCTTTTAACTATATGCTCAGAATTTGTTGTGTTCTTTTCTTTTGCAATTATGCATTTTCTTTAATGGACCAAATTTTAATTAAACACTACTCTACCAGTTTAAAATAATGCAGCTTAAAATGTATAAAGCAAGTCTTGCAGAAAGACACAAACAGACACCAGGCTTGGGGACATAATGGAAGTGGGGCAGGTGAAAGCATCTGGCATGACTTTGGGGGGGGGGGGTACCTCTCCTTATTCTGGCTGTATTTCAGGTGGAGTTCCTCACTCTGACCTGGGGGCAAGGGAGGGTCCCCTTTCAGCCCTGCCAGCTCATCAAGTCCTCTGATGAATTTGGGGCCTTGAAACTTCTGCCTCTGCCCTCCCTCTAGGCTGTGCTGACAGCTCAGTCTTGTTTGGCAGAAAGCTGGGTCTTGCTGAGCTTGTGGCAGGGACTCTGAGGCTGGATTCCTGCTGTCACTTTGGGTCACTCCAGTGTCTGCCACCTCTTAGATAATGACTATGTATTGAAAGAATGCATGATGTCATGTTTTGGCCTGCTCTCCCTCCCTGCATGACTGCAGGCACACTTGTGTGACACTCCCCGTCCTTACTCCTTCGGTGGTGCAGGTTGACAAGTCAGGGTGTGTGTGACTGATCGAGAAGTGTGTGGAGAGAGCAGGCACAGTGGGGGGTGGGGAGGGAGCAGAGGGGATGTGGCCTTGCCTTGAGACATTACCACAGAAGAGTGACGGGCAGGTAAGTGAAGTCAGGACAGATGGTGGAGGCTGTGTACACAGTGCTGAGGGTGGCCCAGGTGATTGATGGGAGCAGTGGGTCTCACTGTTCCATCTGTATTGGTGTTTTTCACATGTTAGTGTAGACCAGAGTCATCAGGGAGCTGGTTAAAGCAGATGGTCTACCCTGTGCCAGGGTCCCATCTAGGAAGGCACCTATAATGTCCCCCCCTTTATTTCCCCCCTCTTCTTACCTCATGCTGGAGTTTGGACCTAGGGTCTATTGTGTGCTAGGCAAGCACTCTACTGCTGAGCTACATCCCTAGTGGTTCATGGGAGCTGGTGCTGGTCCATGCGTCTTCCTTTGGGAACTTGCTACTCCAGATAAGTTGGCGTCTATCTTGAAGCTGACCTTTGCTCAGACTTCTTCCTATACGCACATTCTTATTTTTTTTTTAAGATTTATTTATTATGTATACAGTATGCATACAGTATGTATACAGTATACAGATGCATCAGTATGCATCAGATCACATCACAGATGGTTGTGAGCCACCATGTGGTTGCTGGGAATTGAACTCAGGACCTCTGGTAGAGCAGTCAGTGTTTTTAACCGCTGAGCCACCTCTCCAGCCTCTGTTTTTTTTTTTTTTATGTGTCCAGTTTTTTTGTTTTTTTTATTTTTGGTTTTTCGAGACAGGGTTTCTCTGTGTAGCCTTGTCTGTCCTGGACTCACTTTGTAGACCAGGCTGGCCTCGAACTCACAGAGATCCTGCCTCTGCCTCCTGAGTGCTGAGATTAAAGGCGTGCGCCACCATGCCCGGCATTATGTGGCCAGTTTTGTTTGTTTCTTAGTTCTTGTTTTTTTTTTTTGTCTTGTCCCATGGAGGTGGGAGCCTCCTGGGCCCTGGAGCTCCACCCTCCACTCTGGTTGGTTCTTCGGTGCAGTGCTTCCCCAAGCCCCCTTCTCTCGCTCACTCTGTTGGCTAGAGAGCTCATTTAGCCCAGGCTGGCCTGCAACTTGTTATGTAGCTGAGGATGACCTTGAACTCCTGAGCCTCCTGTAACCACCTCACCCAGCCCATTGGCTCAAGCTTAGAACATCTTTTGTGCCTTTCCTAGCTGGATGTGGGGCCCCGATGGCTCCTGTGCTCTGCTGACCCACCCTCCTCTCTCCCTGCAGGCTGTTTGTCCTAGGCATCGGTTTCTTCACTCTCTGCTTCCTGATGACGTGTTTGGGAGGCCAGTTCTCTGCTCGGCGCCTGGGGGACTCACCCTTCACCATCCGCACAGAAGGTACCTTGAGGGCAAAGAGAGCCAGCAATAAATATGAGGGTTTGAAAGTCAAAGGTGGGGGGGGGGGCGGGCTGGAGCGATGGCTCGGTAGTTAAGAGCATTGCCTGCTCTTCCAGAGGTCCTGAGTTCAATTCCCAGCAACCACATAGTAGCTCACAACCATCTATAATGTGATCTGATCATACTGTATTCATAATAAATAAATCTAAAAATAAAGAAAAGGAAGTCAAAGGGGACATGCCTTGGAACTCAGCTCCTTCAGCAGGTTTTCTGGGACCCTGGCCTCTCTCTGGACATGTTAATATGTGAGACAAGGAGGACTCAAGCTTGCTGATGCACGCGCTGCCTGTGCCACCAGGATTCTCAGGCCAAAGGGGAAGAGCTCCTAGGGTCAGAAGGGCTCCTGTGTTGGTTTTTCTTGGTGTGTCTGGGATGGTGTCCTTGAATATGGCGCCTGTTCTCCCTGAGAGTCATGGTCTGTGTCTTTCACCCCAGCAGAGCTGTGGTAGGGGGCAGGCTTGCAAAGGGTTCACAGGGTTCTTGTCTGAGCTCTTGGGATGTTGGTGTCACTTGGTCCTTCTCTGTCCCTGGCCTGCATGGTGCTTGCTAGGTGTGGGATAAAGATGCAGAGTGTGGCATTTGGGGACCAGACAGCCTGGGATCTGCGTTTCTAGCTTCTAGTTGTGGACTGTTGCCAAATTCTTAAGTTTCAGAGAATAGGAGAGAGGAAGGGGCGGGGGTGGGGTGGGCAGAGTAAAGACCTTCTCAGATGCTGGACCAAATGGGCCGCTGTGCAGAAACCCCTGGCACAGTGCTGGAAGTAACTAGGAGTCCTTGGCCTTGCCCCTCCTCCTACTCGTGGGGCTGCATAGCACGCCACAGGGCCCCTTAGGGTCAGTAGTGGGGAGGAGGAGCGTGGCCTGGAGGGGAGACTGAGGCAAGTGAGGCTTCTGGAGCTGTTTGGTGCTGTGAGGAGGTTTCTGCTCATCTAGAGAGTCTCTCTTAAAGCCAGGCGGTGGTGGCGCACGCCTTTAATCCCAGCACTCGGGAGGCAGAGGCAGGCGGATCGCTGTGAGTTCAAAGCCAGCCTGGTCTACAAAGGGAGTCCAGGACAGCCAAGGCTACACAGAGAAACCCTGTCTCAAAAAAACAAAACAAAACAAAACAAAAATAAATAAATAGAGAGTCTCTCTTGGAAATCACCCCCTCGAGCTCGCCTGGCTCCCAGTTCCCAGTGATGAGCACTGTAGGCATCCTGAGTGTCGCAGGTTGTCCGCTCAAGTGGGCTCTGAGAGGCACTTACCATGCCATCTGGTAGCCACCCTTCTGCTCACTCCTCGTGCTCCACACACGAGTCTTTAAACCTGCAACAGCTCTCTGAAGCCAGCCCATGCTCATTGTCATCAGCCATTCCAGCTAAGCGCAACCGACCCCGTCTCTGAACCGACCCCGTCTCTCGCTTCCAGGGACTCCCTCAATATCTGAGCCTTGGATCCCCTCTGGCAAGTGGGATAGGGCCCTGCCCTCCCTAGGGTGGCATGAGCCTGTGTTAAGATACTTGGAGAAGGGTATCTTGTGAGGGGACAGCCGAGGGAAGTTTCCATGCACAGTGAGTGACATGCTGTGTATGGGGGAGAGGGCTGCTCCAGGGAAGGGCGACTAGGGGAGCAGCAGGACCCACGAGGTGTGTGGATCTCTCTCTATGCAGGAGATGCTCAAGGGTAGAGGTTAGAGAAAGGGCGGGCAGTTGTGAAGGCTCCCTGGGACGGAGATGTAGGGGGCGGGGATAGGTGGTTGGGGGCTCAGCACAGAGGAGGATGTGTTAGTTCCCTGGGAATGCCCTTAGAAGATGTTAGCTAGGGGCTGGAGAGATGGCTCAGCGGTTAAGAGCACTGTCTGCTCTTCCAGAGGTCATGAGTTCAATTCCCAGCAACCACATGGTGGCTCACAACCATCCATAATGTGATCTGATGTCCTCCTCTGCCTGCAGATGTACATGCAGGCAGAGCGCTGTATACATAATAATAAATAAATAAATCTTAAAAAAAAGAAGATGTTAGCTATATCTGTCAGGGCTTCAAGAACCCATCCCTCCACAAAGCTCAGGAGTCCAATGGGTGAGGATAACGACATTTCAGGAAGGGGCGTTGTGCCTGGACTCTGGTCCCTAAGGGGTTAAGGGGCCAAGACAGCACTCCCAAGTCACCGCCCTAGCTCTGTCCTGGCAGTGCTTTGGGAAGGGTCTAGCTCAAGCCCTAGGTCTTGTGCCATAGAAAGGAGAGAACCCCCCCAATTACACATGTAGTTACACTAGAGGGGTATGTGTGTCTGTGTGTGTATTTATGTTGTTTTTGTGTGTCTGTATGCATTTGTGTG
>OU015746.1:4606107-4645154 GCA_907169655.1 Acomys percivali | reverse complement strand
GCCTCCCTCTGCTTGGCCTCATCCCTGCCTCCCTCTGCTTGGCCTCACCCCTGCCTCCCTCTGCTTGGCCTCACCTCTGCCTCCCTCTGCTTGGCCTCACCCTTGCCTCCTTCTTCTTGGCCTCACCCCTGCCTCCCTCTGCTTGGCCTTATCCCTGCATGTGCATCAGTATCCAAACTTCCCCCACTACAAGGCAGTCCCATCTGAGATACCAGCACTCAGGAGCCTGAAGCAGAATTACCATGAGTTTGAGGCTAGTGTGGGCTACAGATAAAGACCCTGTGATGGTTAGTTTTAATTCTCAACTTGATACAACCTCGAGGGGTTGTCTTTAAAAGCCCGGCATGCCTGTGGGAGGTTGTCTTGATTCCTTGATGTGAGGAGACCCAGGCCATGGCAGTGACACCATCCCTGGGCGAGGAGTCGTGGGTGAGGTAAGAGCCGGCTGAGCGGTTGCGCATTCACCCTCTCTGCTCTTGACTGTGTGTGAACAGCTGCTGTGAGGTTCCACCTTGACTTCCCCACAAGGATGGACTATGACTGGAGTTGCTGGCAGATAGCCCTTTCTCCCCTAGCTGCCTTCTGTCAAGGTATTTATCATAGCAACAGAAATGAGACTAGGGCAGACCCTGACTAATAAACTACAGAAACACGTCACAGTCACATGAGGGAGGGCCCAGCCTACGGACACAAGTGTTTTGCTTGCTTTGAAATAATTTTTTAAAAAATATTTTATTTATTTTTATTGTATGTAGCATTGGTGTTTTGCCTGCATGTATGTCTGGGTGAGGGTGTCAGATCTTGGAGTTACAGACAGTTGTGAGCTGCCATGTGGGTGCTGGGAATTGAACCCAGGTCCTTTGGAAGAGCAGTCAGTGCTTTTAACCGCTAAGCCATCTCTCCAGTCCCTTGAAATAATTTTTTATGTGTATGAGTATTTTGCCTGCACGTATGTCTGTGCATCACATGTGTGCCTGGTGTCTGTGGAAGCCAGAGAAGACATTGGGTTCATCTGGAAATTGAGTCAGAGATGGTTGAAAAAAACAAAAACAAAAAACAAAAAACAAAAAAGCTGGGCGTGGTGGCGCACGCCTTTAATCCCAGCACTCGGGAGGCAGAGGCAGGCGGATCGCTGTGAGTTCGAGGCCAGCCTGGTCTACAAAGTGAGTCCAGGACAGTCAAGGCTACACAGAGAGACCTTGTCTTGAAAAAAACAAAACAAACAAACAAACAAACAAACAAAAAACCAGATGGTTGTGAACTGCCGTGTGAATGCTGAGAACTGAGCATCAGTTCTCTGCAAGTGCAGCCAGTGTTCTTAACCACTGGGCTATCTCTCCAGCCCTCATTTTGTCTTCTTTGTAAAGACACTGTCTCCAAATAAGGCTATGCGCTGAGAAGCTGAGGTGTTGGGGGGGCGGGCGGGGTCATATGTAACAGCACGTGAATCTCGTTTGGAGGGGAACAAGGCAAGCTGTAACAGCGATCAGCTCGGATGGGCTGGAAAGCATGGGCAGCTGGGGTAGGAGGCATGGTCACTCCTGTTAGCCATGCAGCAGTAACAGCAGCAGCAGGCGATAGGGAGTTGAAGGCCACTGCATTCTGAAAGCGCCCTTGGCTACAACCAGGCCCTGTGTGAGGTAGGCACTGGGATAAAGACTCGGCTTGTACACTGCTTGTAGCTCATTCACAGATGTCCCTGCCAGGTGTCTCGGCCACTGACTAACAAGAAGTCTGGATGGATGAGCCAGCTTTTCTCTGTTCCTTGTGTTTTGGCATTTTAATTAACCGGCTCACTGGAGGGATGTCTGGGGCAGCGTGCAGAATCCACATTTGGCTCTGGTGCATCAGGATATTTCCAGATGAGGGAGGTAGTATGTGAGAACAATGCCCTGTGATGAGTGTACACTGCGGTGGTGTCACACGCCCATTCCTTGCTCCCTCAGTGTGTGCGCAGGGAAGGAGATGTGAAGCCGGGGCCCCGTCCCCTCATGCGTCCTGAGCCATCCTCTTGAAGGCCTGTCTCCACAGTGGATGCTCGAAAGGGAAGCCTCGCCCTTCCTGCCTGAGGAGAATTGGCAGTGCTCATCAATTTTATTTGCATAATTTCAAGCCTTAGCAGTACATGGCATGAGGAAAAACGATGGGGCTCTTTCTCCATCCATGAGTGAAATTGGGTTTAGTAGAAAATTAGTTGACTTAACTGGCAAATGACGGAAGTGTGAGAGGCGCGTGTTTAGACAAGGAAGCCAAGGAGAGAGAACTGGTGGCTGTCGGTGTGCAGCCAGGCAGGGAATCCGACTCGGGCCCAGGGACATTTGCTCAAGGATGGCCCCTCTCCCCCGCCTCCCCTGGGAATGTCAGAAGCAGGGACCACATCTTTTCCGTCTTATGTGCTTAGCTTTGCCAGTTGTACCCATCAGACTTCTCTTTAACGTGGCAAATACTCGAGAGTAACACTTTAATCTATGAGGATTTGGTCCAAGGTCCACGGGATCCATTGCGTTTGGCATGAGATGAGGCAGAGAGGACATCGTGGTGGTGCCTGGCCAAGGCTGGGGTGTGAGGCGAGGCAGAGCATCACAGGGGTGGGAGCGTAGAGCCAAGGCTGCTCACGTCAGGGCTCCTAGGGAGCAGAAAGCAAGACAGGAAGGGTTTGGGGTGGTGGCTCAGTGCGTAAGGACCAGGGTCGGAGCCCCAGAGCTCCGAGCTGGGACAAGGCTACACAGAGAAACTCTTATCTCAAAAAACCAAAAGAAAAACAAACAAAAAACAACAACAACAAAACCCCAAACCAAACCAACCAAATAAATAAATATATCTTTCAAAATAAATAATACATAAAATAAAATAGCAAAAAGTGTGGCACAGAGACAGAAGAAAAAGTGTTTACTAAAAACAATGATGTGGGGCTGGGCAAGGTGGCGCACGCCTTTAATCCCAGCACTGGAGAGGCAGAGGCAGATGGATCGCTGTGAGTTCGAGGTCAGCCTGGTCTACAAAATGAGTCCAGGACAGCCAAGGATACACAGAGAGACTGTTTCAAAAAACCAAACCAAACCAAACCAAACCAACAAAAATCACACACACACAATGATGTGGATGACACTTAAGTGACACCAAGGTTAACCTTTGGCCTCCACAAGCACTTACACACCTGTGCATACATGCATACACACAGAGAAACCCTGTCTTGAAAAACAACAACAACAACAACAACAACAACAACAAAACCATAAAGTAAAATAAAAAAGAAAGGGGAAGCAATGAAGGAAGAAACCTGATATCAACTTCTGGCTTCCGTACCTCAAATGTCCACCACACGTGAGTGAAAATGCATGCACATACATAGAATAATGCCAAAGTGAGAGGCCCAAGATACCCTTCAAGACACACTTGCTTACATCTTCCAGCCAGGCTCTACCTCCTAAACATTCTACCACCAACCAACATGGCACCGCCAGTGAGAGACCAACCATTCAGATCACAGGCTGTGAGAGACGTTTCCTATTAAGCCGTAGCACCAACTGTGGCAGGTTCTGGGGTTTCAACCTGTGCAGATCTGGCTATGACTGTCTCAGACCGTTTTGGCCCAATGGGATGTGGCCCAGAAGCTAGAACCAGAGCT
Source organism: Acomys percivali (assembly GCA_907169655.1). Classification (NCBI taxonomy): domain Eukaryota; kingdom Metazoa; phylum Chordata; class Mammalia; order Rodentia; family Muridae; genus Acomys; species Acomys percivali. The sequence goes on along the minus strand of OU015746.1, from coordinate 4,641,526 downwards.
GGGCGATTGACAACAGTTGTGGTGGAGCCTGTGGTGTGCCACCTTGACACAATCCTGAATGGAGTCTCAGTGAGGGGTTGTGTAGATTAGGTCAGCCTGTGGACATGGCTGTGTTAGCTGGAGTGGGAAGACCCACCCACTGTGGGTGGCTCATTCCCTAGGCCAGGGATCTTGCTCTGTATGAGGGTGCACACAGCCAGGTGAGCATCCGCATGTGTGCGTGGATTCACTGCTCTCTGCTATTCACTGTAGACATGATGACTAACTGCTTCAAGCTCCTGCCTCGACTTCCCCACAGTGGTAGACTGTAACCTGGAACTAGGAGGCAAATAAACCCTGTAGGTGCTATTTTCTAACTCTTTTTTTTTTAATTTTTTAATTTTAATTTATGTGCATTGGTGTGAGGGTGTCAGATCTCGGAGTTAAAGACAGTTGTGAGCTGCCACGTGGGTGCTGGGAATCGAACCCGGGTCCTTTGGAAGAGCAGCCGGTGCTCTTAACCACTGAGCCATCTCTCCAGCCCCCTAACTCTTTACATTTGGTGTTCCTTGTATCTCTTTCTCCCTACTCCACCCTTTACCCACTCTAATCCCTTCCAACACCCTAACTCCAGGTAGGAGACAAAAAAAAAGGTTAGTGCGGAGAGGGGACGGAATTTTCGTCAGCTATTTCCTGCTGTTTAAGGTCCTTGGGATCCTTGGAGCAAGTCCAGTCTTCGGCTCAGGATATCTCCAACTTCTCAAACCGCAACAACAGCAAGCAACTAAGGGAAGCAGGGGAGAGCAGCAACAGTCTGCGTTTTCAGAGCCCCACTCCCACCACCCCATCCCCCACCCCCATAGCCTCCTAATTCTAAGTTATATGTCTGGGCACCGCTTGTAGCATACACACACACACACACACACACACACACACACACACACACACACACATATATATGTATATAGTTTTTTTTTTTTTTTTCTTTTTCGAGTCAGGGTTTCTCTGTGTAGCCTTGGCTGTCCTGGACTCACTCTGTAGACCGGGCTGGCCTCGAACTCACAGCGATCTGCCTGCCTCTGCCTCCCGAGTGCTGGGATTAAAGGCGTGCGCCACCACACCTGGCTATTTTTTTAAAATCTAATTTACTTGGGTTCTAAATGCCTCTACCTTCCTTCCAACCCCTCCTCCCACCCCACTCCGCTTCCATCACCACCGCCGCCCCCCACACAGACGCCCAGCCCTAGGTAGGAGAGAAAGAAGTTTAGAAAGGAAAGGGCAGGGGATGTAGATCTTTTTAGACTTAGTTCTGGCTGGTTAGGGTCATTGGGTTCTTTGTGAAAATACCGATCTCAGTCGTCAGGATGTCCAGCAGTCCAGCAACAGTGAACAAACAGATTTCTTCCTCCTCCATCCATCTCCTCCTTCCTTTTTCTGGGCCCTGGCATTTGTATTCCCCCAGGGTCCTCAGAATCCCACTAACTTCAGCTGGCAAAGACCACGCCCCTCTTTGAGCCACATGAGGCGATTATCAGCTATGGACAAACTAAAGCAGCCCCACATCCCACACCTGGGATTAAAACAAAAATATATTTACATTACATAACTGAGTTGTTAAAGAAACCAAAGCGTCCACTACAAAACCCTTTGTCTCTTAAGTCGCTCTTGTCAGGGTATTTTATCACAGAAACAGACGTGAGACTAAGATGGAGGGTGTCCCCAGAATTCATGTGTAGGAGACTTGCTCACCACAGTCACGTGAGTGGCGTTTGGAGGTGGAGTCTTAAGGACATGATCAGGGTCAGGTAGGTCTCCAGGGTGGCGTTAGTCACTTTGTAAGTAAAGGAAGAGAGACCAGAGTTAGCACACTTGCTCTCTCACTAGATGGCACCCATGTAAAAAAGCCAGGCATGGCCATACTCCTTTAACCCTACTGCTATGGGGGACAGAGGCAGGAGGACCACTGGGGCTTGTCAGCCACCAGCATCGGCCCAGGTTCAGCGAAAGACTCAGTCTCAAGGGAATAAGGCAGAGCGATAGAGAGGACATCAACGACCTCTCCTGGCCTCCACATGTACACAGGCACATGTACCTGCATATAAGCGAGTGTGAGTACACCACCCACACAGGTACGTGCGCGCATGCACACACACACACACACACACACACACACACAGAGCCAGTAAGAAACAAGATGTGGAGTATGCCCTTCAAACTCACTACTTGGGGGCTGAGGCAGGAGGATAGATAATTCAGAGCCAGCCCAGGCCATATATCAACATCTTGTCAAAAGACAAGAAAAGAAAACACACTGTCTCATAGTCAAGGTCACTGCTGCTGTGACAAAACACCATGGCCGAAGCCACTTATGGAGAAAAGCGTTTATTTGGCTTACATTTCCATGTCATGGTCCATCACTCAGGGAAGTCAAAGCAGGAACTCAAAAAGGGCAAGAAGCCATGGAGCAGTGCTGCTTACTGGCTTGGTCACATGGCTTGCTCAGCCTGCTTTCTTATAGAACCCAGGACCGCCAGCCCAGGGATAGGTCTACCCTGGGCTACGCCCTCTCCTGTCAACCACTAATTTAAAAAAGACTCTACAGGCTTGCAGCCTGATCATATAGAGGTATTTTCTTTCTTTCTTTCTTTCTTTCTTTCTTTCTTTCTTTCTTTCTTTCTTTCTTCCTTTCTTTATTTTATTTTATTTTATTTTATTTTATTTTATTTTTATTTTTTGAGACAGGGTTTCTGTAGACCAAGCTGGCCTCAGACTCAGAGATCCACCTGCCTCTGCTTCTGGAGTACTGGGGATTAAAGGTGTACACCACCACCACCACTGCCGCCTCCATGGAGGCGTTTTCTTAGCTGAGGCTCCCTCCTATCAGATGACTTTAGCTTGTGTCAAATGACATAAAACTGCTCAACACATAACACCAAGGAAAAGTCGGAAAGGAGCTGGAAAGATGTACAAAGAATTTGGTGGCATGGGTGTCACTGTCAACTGTACAATAAAACATCTTGGTTGAGTTGTAAGCACAAAGACAATAATAGAAGGAGAAGACAGCTGGGTACCAGTGACAGGGACTGGGCAGCCTCTTCCTGGAGCTTGGCTCAGACAGGGATTGAAGAGGAAATAGGCACTGCCAGAGTAGGACCTGGATGAAGGAGCAGGTGATTAATCAAAAAGCTACAGGTGGGGACCTCAGGTAATAGGAAAGTATTTTCTGCGGTTCTGGAGGTTGTAGTCTGAGATTAGAGCTTGGTGGGGCTTAGGCCCTTAGAGCTGGCCCAGCCCAGGCCTGCTCTGGAAGCCTCGGTGTTCTTGGCATATGGGTGACCTACTTCTTGGCTTCCTCGTCTTCTTCAGTCAGAGTGTCTCTGTGTGCACCCTCCCTCCTTTATTAGGAACACAGCCATGCTGGATCAGGGCTCTACTCAGCAACCCCATCTCAGCATCGATCCCATCTGCTAAGATCCCTTTTTCCGAATACCGTCATAACCATGGGAACAGAGGCTGGGACTCACAGATCTTCCGGTGAGACGGGCCAGCGCTATCAGAAGGCATGGTGCCTCGCTGTGTGTAAATGCTGCCGTGAAGGAGCCCACGGGAGGGAGGGAGACTGTTGAAGACGTAGGGCTGAAGGGTAACCCTAGGATCAGCCCAAAGCAGAGACCCAGGCCTCTCCACTAACAAGAAAGGAAAGAAAGGGAACCTAGTATTGGGGTTGGTGTGTGGTGACAGGCCAAGGTTGGGGACCGGGAACTGAGCATCACCTATGGTGACTTCTGCTCTGTTTTGAGACAAGATGGGAGATTTATAGGAAGTAGGTGGAGGGTTAGGAGACTCGAGGAGCACAGAGAAGACTCTCCTGGCAGCCTTTCCCCACACTCATAATGTGTTATTCTGGAAAACAAAACAATAAAGTCAGAGATGATTGATATAAGGTCGGAGCCAGGCTGGGCAGTGGAGGTGGAGTGTCCATGAACTTACTGTATTATTTTATATACTTTTCTGGGTGCTTCGTATATTTTCTAACTCATAAGTACATGGAACAGGAAGAGGAGGGGTGAGCCTGCTTGGACTTACCGATTTTCCTATGCAGTGCCCCGCCCCCAAGAGGGTGTGGCTATCTCTGATTGACACTGATTCACCTCTCCAGTTCTCCCTCCTCCTCCTCAGTGTTGCCCGTTAATCTCTCCCCCATCCTGAGCCAGTAGGGTCCCTGGCTGGTTCTGTCCCCTCTTCCTGCTTGGGACCTTCCTGGTGGGACACTCTCCTGTGCCACCTGGCCAAGCTTTGACACCAACAGTAGGATACTGGGCCCTACTAGCCAGACTTTCCCCAGGAGTGGGGGAGGTGGGGAGAGGGGGTCAGGCTGTCCTGGTCCAGCTCTTCTTCCCAGAGCAGGGCAGAAGCATCCTTATGATGTCTCCCTCCTCTTCCCTGATGCTCAGAACCTGGGGCTCTCACACAGAGAGGCCCATGCTTTGTGGGCTCTGCCACATGCAAAACAGGGGCGGTTCTGTCAGGGTGGTGGGTGGGGCGAGGGGCGTGGTAAACAGGAGAGTGCCGCCCACAGGAAAGGCCAAGGTTGGTTTCCTCCGCCTCTCAGCAGGGACAGTGCTGTCCTGGTGGGGCAGATGGTGGCAGTAGGAACAGTTTCCCTGGAGCCAGGCTGCGCTTCACTCTTCATTGGGGGTGCAGAGGCCCTTGAAAACACACAGCCTGAATCTCCGATGAGGAGTCTTGTTTTAGGGTTGGAAGCAGAGCCCTGCCATCTTTGTGCCTCCTGAGACCTCCAAATAGACTGACCCTCAGGCAGGTGTTGTGGAGCGGCACAGGCCAGGGAGAGAGAGCCCTGAAACATATTGCTCACCTGAGAGATTAAAAAGAAAAAAAAGAAAAAAAAAATCTCAGTGTCAAACTGAGAGACCAGCCTAGGGGCCAGCCTGGGCATCCAAGAGCTGAAATGGGCCGCCCTCGGGGACAATGACCACTGAGGGCTGCTGAGACAGTCTGTCCTGGTTCTTGGCAACACGGTGTAAGTGAGGGAGTCTCAGATCGTGCCAAGCATTCGCACAGCCGGGTTATATAAACCTGCCGCTCCTAGCTTCTTCCCAGAGCAACAACAGCTTGGTAGCTTGGTAGCCAGAGGGCTGAGCATGTGGTTTCCTGGGCTCTCCTGGGAGAGCCACACTCCTATCCTTAGCCTTCGGCTTGCTTACTAGCAGAGAACGCCGGGGAAGTAGGTGTTAGCCTTCGACAACCCGCCTGCCATGTCTGCCCAGCACAGAGAGATGTTGCTTCCTCAGTTCCTTTTGCATCCCTTGCTCCATGGCCACAGCGGCCAAGGGGCAGCCGGATGTCTCTGAACCTGACTCTCTGCTTCGTTTCCTCTGAGCCACTCATCCTGTGCGAACCTGGTACTTCTTGGCTGCGGTTCAGGACCCTTTAAGGGTATCTGTGCATGCTGGGTGGTGTGGGGTGTCCAAGGACACCTGCCTCTCCAGGAGGATGGAACTGAGGGTGAGCTCTCTGGGGTGGCATGGAAAGCCCTGTATGGGGACCATACAGGATGGTGAGCCGTGCTGGCAGGAGACTGTAATTCCCCAGTGGCAGTTTCCCTGCTTCCTGAGCATCTCGACAGATGCTCAGTGAGGCCTCTGGCTTCCTTCTTTATGCCACCTGACATTCTGGGACAGGGACAATAACCTGAGCTAGTGGTGGGTCATGGGAGAGGGAAGGGTAATGCCATCGATGCTGAGGAGGTGAACACAGATCCCAGGAGACACAGAACACTCAAGTCTGCCTGGCCACAAGTTCCCAGCAGTGCTACCGAACTGGGGACGCTGAACATCCCCCAGGTGCCCTTTAGCGCTTGAGCCAAAGGTATGTGAGGGCTTTGTAGAGAATCTTTTATTTATTTATTTATTTATTTATTTATTTATTTTGGTTTTTCAAGAGAGGGTTTCTCTCTGTGTAGCCTTGGCTGTCCTGGACTTGCTTTGTAGACCAGGCTAGCCTCGAACTCACAGAGATCCACCTGCCTCTGCCTCCTAAGTGCTGGGATTAAAGGTGTGCGCCAGCATGCCCGGCCGGAGAATCTTTTTTTTTTTTTTTTTAATATTTATTTATTTTATTACATACAGTGTTCTGCCTCCATATACACCTGCACATCAGAAGAAGACACCAGATCTCATTACAGATGGTTGCGAGCCACCATGTGGTTGCTGGGAATTGAACTCAGGACCCCTGAAAGAGCAGACAGTGCTCTTAACTGCTGAGCCATCTCTCCAGCCCCGAGAATCTTTTCTATTAGGTCCTTCCTACACACACACACACACACACACACACAGAGAGAGAGAGAGAGAGAGAGAGAGAGAGAGAGAGAGAGAGAGGATAAGAATAAGTTTCTCCCCAAATGTGAGCAGTGTCTGGAGATTATTTCTAGCCATGGACCAATGGCACTGAGGAAAACAAAGTGGAGGATCTTAGCTTGGGAGAGACAGTGGAGATGCATCTGAGCAACACAGTACAGGAGCGGAGGCAGACAGCAGGGGGACGCAGGGTCTTGCACAAGGCCACCTGGCGGCTCATGTCCACAGACAGCTTTCATCGCACCAGAACCCAGCATAAGCCTTCCTACTCTGATCTTCTAGCAGAAAGCAAGGGAGCTGATCCTTGCCCTGTGCTGTCTGCAACCAGCTGGGACTCCCAGGCAGGATGGGACCCTAGTGCCTCTGGGAGGCAGAATTCTGGGAACTGGGCATATGGAGGGGGCTGTCTTAATTATTGTAAAAATGCACATCACATGAAATGTGTTGTCTTAATCGTTTTACAGGGTAGAGTCTGATGGCTGTAAATACACTCAGCTTAGTACACAGCTGTCACTCTGCCCTTTTTCAGATCTCTTCCTGTAAAATTAAGACTGTTCTCACTATACTGTAGGTCTGTCTGTTCCTCCTTCCTCTAGAAGCCATGTGTGTGTGTGTGTGTGTGTGTGTGTGTGTGTGTATGTGTGCGCGTGTGCGCGTGTGTGTATCTGTATGTGTGTAAGTAAGTGAGGCTCTAACTCTCAACATCAGCCTTGACAACAAGCACCTTCCCCTGGTGAGCCATCTCGCTAGCCTATCTGCGTGTTTAGAGTCCACCCAGGCACGTGGTCCAGGGAACTTCTCTCTGGCCACCAGATTTAGCAGTTTTAAGTGCACCCTTCCAGTGGGGCACCTTTTCCTTGGGAAGCTCTTGAGGCTTTATTTTGTGACTCAAAGTCTGCAGAATAAGAGCCGGTGCTACAGCTGGGACTGTGCAACCTCCCAAGCCACCCCTGGCAGGAGACTGGCAGGCTGGCCTTCCCGCCCCCCTCCCCGCCCGCCCCCAATTCAAGCTCCAGCCAACTACTTAGTGTAAGATCGCCCATAAAAGTACACTCGAATTACAGGCTGTAAACCTACGGCCCCCTGAGCAGCTGACTTTTCTGCTCCCTGGTACCCAGGTGCCTTTGGGAGCAACGATGCCCCGCCCGCTGCCTCCCCTTCAGCGAATCAGGTGAAACCCTGGTCCGAAGGACCAGGGTGCCGCTTCTCAGCCCCTTCTCCCGGGACAGGGCATGAGGGGACCGGCGTGGGGTTTTCTTCCATCCTTTTGCCATGCTTCTCCAGGTGCACACGGGGCCCTGGCGTCCAAGGGTACAGGAGCTCCCAGTTGCCGGCGCAAGCTTGGCCTTCCCCCTGGCCTAAGCTAACATGTTCTACTAGGCCGCCACACCTGAACCCCGGGTCACCATATCCATTGCCTCTCTACTCCTCTGTCCGGGGAGAGTTCTCTGGCAGATGTTAGTGGACAAGATCCTGGACTCTGTGGTGAAATTTCAAAGCTGGCCCGCTCTCCAGGAGCCCGTAGTTGAGACAACACGCCCTGGCTTAGACATTAGGTATGACTCCTGGTCAAGAGAACACGAAAGGGTCATAAAGCGGGAGGTTTGCCTCAAAGTGTCACTTGACCAAAATAATGGGCAGAGAATGGAGGGGCCTTCTGGTTCCAAGGACACTGGACATCCTCTATTTGGAGTTTTAGCTAATTGTGTGTGTGTGTGTGTGTGTGTGTGTGTGTGTGTGTGTGTGTGTGTGTGTGTGCGCGCACACGCGCGCGCGCTTAGAGCCATAATCTGTGCCTTTCCAGAGAAATGAGCATATCTTTACTGGTTTACTATTTAGAAATACAGTAGTCAGAGTGCATTAGTTTAAACAGAACAAGGCTGAGGACCCGAGTTCAGATCCCAGCACTGCACAGTTTCTGGTATTAGGGGGCACGTGGTTGGGGAACTGCACAGCAAGGCAGGTTGCTGGACCTGCCCTTCGTGCCATCATGGCTTTGTAGGGACAGACCCACCCCTGATGCCACCATATCCATCAGTAACCGAAGCCCTGGCATCTTGGTAGTCTTCCAGGGAGGTGCCATCTACATCACCAGAAAGAGGCCGCTGTGGGTGGTTTGTCCAGAAGACTGCACCTGCCCCTCCCCGGCCCCGGCCTGGGGATGTGCTTGCTGAGCGAGCACAACAGTACAGTGCATTCTGGGCTGGTACTTTTCCACCTGGCTTGAGTTATTTCAGAGAGCCTGAGACAGAACCAGGCAATGGATCCGTCATGGTCCTGTGTCTTTTAATGAATCTGTCCTTGTCAGAACCCATCACCTCCCTGGGCCAAGGTTGCTTATGGTGTGGGCTCCCAGGAGGGCCTTGGGGCCTCTTCCAGAACTCGAGCATCCCAGATACAACCAAAGGAGGCTTTGTCCTGCTCCTGCAGGCAGCCAGTGGCCTGGCAGAGGCAAAGGGTGGGACCTCCAGCCCACTAAAAGGCCGCTGTGCACCCCTAGGAGCTGAGACAGGAAGACAAGGGCTCTAAGCATCCTTGACATCTTTGAACAGGATTCTCTTTGCTCTCAATGTCTAATCAGGTCCCAACAGCTGGACCTGATGCCTGCTTTGTCTGCTCATATCCCCTGTCCCACCCAAGGTCAGTCACTCTTCCCGGGGCTCACATAATCCAAGGACCACAGGTCTCCTGGGACACAGGGCCTGGCACCTGTAGTATCCCGCAAAACGTGTGTTAAATGGGAGGACCTGAGGAGGTGATGCATGTGCCAAACTGGCAGAACACTGTTGCTGGTGGTATTTTGGCCCTGGGCTTTCTTCTCTGGCCCAGTATAAGGAGAAGATGTAGGGGGCCGTGGGCAGCTGCAGTCCTAGGAAGATGCCCTTATGCGATGAAAAGTCCATACAACTTTCCGGGCCATCCCATTTGATTCATCTCTGACAGTGTGCCCTCATCAACGTGCCCTTGGGCGGTCTCCCTTTGCCTTCCATCCTTGGCTGTGAGAACTGTTTAGGTGCGGGACTGGTTGGGAATGTGGGTTTCTTAGGACACAGACTCATGGGCTCTTCTCTCAGTAACTTAGGGGTACCGCCAGGCCGGGGGAACTGCCCGCTCACCGTGCCTCTGCCTTTTGACCTCATCTATACGGATTATCATGGCCTGCAGCAGATGAAACAACACATGGGGCTGTCCTTCAAGAAGTACCGGTGAGAGGCCCAGGGACCACGGGGACCACAGCTCCTTCCCTCCTGCCAGCCTGCCCAGGGTGGAGCGCTGCATAGCCCCCTTTCTTCCTGTCTTGGCCTTTGCTTTCCCTCTCCAAACCGCTTCCACCTCAAAAGATCCCTGAAACCCTGGAGAGCCTTCCATCCCCCTGCAGAATGGGGGGCTGAAGCCTTAGGATGGGAGGTGACCTTGATGGAGGGTCTGAGGCATCCCAGGGGTTAAGGAGGGTAGGAAACAGCCCCAGCACTGTTGGGGTCGAGGTCTCTGCCATGGAACCTCGAGTGGGGGAGTTGGCCAATGCTCTTTCCTCAGTGACCACCCCCAGGATCTAGGGCAAATATGCTGCAACCAGCAGCAGCGGGCTCATTTAGCACCGAGTGCACCGCTGTTTATTCCTACGCTCTAATGCCATCAACACCCAGTGTGATTTCATTAGAGGAAGGTGACGGCTGGTGTTATTGCTTTTATTATTAATGCGGGCTGTCTGTGGACTGCCATCTTGCCCACCCCACCCCCTCTCCCCGGGAATCAGGAGTCCTGCCAACCTCAGCACTCTGTAAGATTCTGGGTCACCTGGAAGAGCGCTAGGCCCTGGCAGCTTTGTGTGGGGGTGTCTAGGCATGTCAGCACTGCTCTTCAGTAGCCACCCGGGGTAGGGTTTCTGGAGCCATGGCCTCAGAGGTGACCTGGGCCTAGGTTAGTTGATCCTCCAGTAGCTCTGGGCTTTAGATGTAAAAGCTTGGGAGGCGGGGCAGTGGAAGAGGAAAGCCAGCAGTCAGAACCTCTTTTGATTCCTGGGAGAGCCTCCCCTTGCAGATGAGGCTTGGGGAAGTCTCCCAAGCCCAGGTCCCCAGGATCCCACCAGTGAATACTGTCTTCCTAGTAAATCACAACTCACAAATGACTCTGGACAGTGAAGTGATGCCCCGCCCCCTTCAGATACTACTTCCCTTCCTAGCCTTCCTCCAGCGGAGGTGATGATGGCTTGTCTTCTGGATACCAACCAGGGGCCCTGCAGGCATCAAGAGTGACCAAGCAGCCGGCTGTGGTGGCGCATGCACTCAGGGAGGTAGAGGCAGGCAGATCACTGTGAGTTTGAGGCCAGCCACGAATCCAGGACAACCAAGGCCACACAGAGAAACTCTGTCTCAAAACAACAATACAAAACAAAACAAAAAAAGAGTGGCCATGCCATTCTGAGGCAGCTGGACTGCTCTTCCTGTTGGGGGAGCTGGCGGGAGGGTGAAGCGCCTGCTGTGGTCACATAGTGAGGCAGTGCCTAGGTGACTTTCTTGCCAAGTACTGTACTTCCCTGGCCTAGCCACAACATCATCACAGGGCATCCCTAGCGCAGGGACACACAGAAAGGCATGACCTTAGTCCTGGTTCCCCCCGGGGGGTGGGGGGGTGCAGGTGCAGAATCCGAGTCATCGACACCTTTGGGACGGAGCCAGCGTACAACCATGAGGAATATGCCACACTACACGGCTACCGGACCAACTGGGGTTACTGGAACCTCAACCCCAAGCAGTTCATGACCATGTTCCGTAAGTGCTACTGGGAGAGAAGGGGGTCCCCCTGTATGTGCAGGGGTAGGTCTCCCTCCATGTGCAGGGGAGGGGTCTCCCCAACATGTGCACGGGTGGGGTCTTCCTCCATGTGCAGGGGCGGGGCTCCCTGTATGTACAGGGGTGGGTCTCCCCACGTATGCAGAGCCCAGCATCCTTCCTGAGCCAGTGAGATGAATGGACGGGGCAAGCACCTGCCTTCCCCTTGGGTAACAATCACAGAGACTGCAGGTCCATCCAGGGCTGGTGATGACTCAAGCCTGGACGCTCCCAGAAGCACATAACTCAGAGCAGGGGGCCCAGTGGCCTTCCAGAAGCTTCCAGAACCAACCAGAGAAACTGGAAGAGGGTGGGGCAAAGAAAATATGGGCCTTTCTACCCAAAGGGGTGGTAATTAAGCGGGGGGAGGGGGGCTTGAAGGTTCTGGAAACATGGGAGCCTGAAGGAGGGGGACTCCTCGGAAACAGGGTGTCGGCCAATTATATCTTGTTTTTTACTTCCTGTGCTGGGGATCACACCTGGGGCCTTGTGCATGTTAGGCAGGCTACATCCACAGCCCCCCTTGCTTTTAAATTTTTGAGATTGGGTCTCAATATGTACCCCCATCTGACTTTGAACTCATGCTTTAGCCTGCCAAGTGCTGGAATTTCAGTCGCATGTGGTTCTTATTTAAGGGTCTTATCTGGTATCACTTAAAATATCTTTTATTACATTTATTTATTTATTTGTGCATATGGGGGGCATGGCAGTGGAGCACACACATGCCGTGGCAAGTGTGTGGCAGTCAGAGGACAACTTGCAGGAATCCATTCTTCCCTTCTGTCCTGTGAGTCCCTGGGATCGAACTCGGGCTGCCAGGCTTGGCGGCAGGTACCTCCTCCACCGTGAGCCATCTTACTGGCCCTCAGCTGTCACTCTTAATTGTAGTCCACTGCTGCTGTAAGCAGAGCAGCATCGTAAGCATCTAATTTGTGGCACTTCAGGGGCGCGAGGCCAGAAAGCTAGATAAGCCACCTCATTAGGATTGTGTATAAATTAAGAGCAGAGTGGGTTCTGCAGCACCCAGGGACTTGCAGAGGATATGATCTTTATTCAAGGCATCAAACTCGTGACATTTCTGTCAACAGCTTAGGTTCAGGCTGTGCAGGGCAGAGATGAGATATCATAGTCAGCGTAATGGCTTCATTAGCTCCCAGAAGGGTAGGACAATTCCTGCAGCCCGTGGAGTCTAGATGAGGGACCAGAGAGGCATGGCGACCTGCCTGCAGACACACAGCTCTGTGGACACCACTCTTTGCTGGGGGAGCCCATTTGGAAGTCTGTGAGGTCCCGAGGCGGGGTGTGGTTCTGCTATGCTGTGTCACAGGGTATGAAAAGATATAAAGAGGGGCAGGGGCCATTGGGGAGCATTTGAGTGTTGAGTAATGAGCCACTTAGGAGGTCCAGGAATGGGGACGATGAGAGGCCTGGGGGACTAGGCTCCGCCTTTGAGGGCAGAGTGTACTGGCCGACTGCAGATGGAGTCGGTGGAGGTCAGCGGGGGACAGAAGGTGGGCTAAGAGGCCTCTGTCTGAACCTGAGAAGCACTTTGGGGAGGCAGAGGCAGGCAGATCTCTGAGTTCGAGGCCAGCCTGGTCTACAGAGAGAGTTCCAGGACAGCCAAACCAAGATGACCCTACCAAGTAAAGGAGCTTGCCACCAAGCCTGGCAACCTGAGTTCAATCCCTGAGGCCCACACTGTGGAAGGAGAGAATCAAGGCCCACAAACTGACCTCCATCCATGCATCATAGCGCGCGCATACACACACACACACACACACACACACACACACACACACCAAGTTAATTAATTAATTAATTAATGCTATAAAATATTTTAAAAGAATCTGCATGAGAAAATTAAGATTTGTCCCGAGGCAGATCTTATTGTAAATGGAGTGACAGATGTGGCATGCTCCCACTAATCTGCCTGAGCCCTAATCAAATGTTTCTTCTTTTTTTCCCATTGCTTCTACTCTCCCCTGATCTCCTGTTTCAAACGTAGTGGGCTTCCTGACCTCATGATTATTCTGGTTTTTTTTTTTTTTTTTTTAGGGTTTGAGACAGAGTCTTGTGTAGCCCAGACTGTCTCTCTTTCCCTCTCCTGACCTAACCTTCACCTGCCTTGAGCTCTTTGCTTAATTGTCCCTATTATTTTAATTGGTCACCATGCTTTCTTGTCCATTCACACTGACTGATTCAGCTAATTGTATTCTAAATCTGTCCCTTCTGGTGGAGTGCAGGGCAGTCCTGATGTGTCCTCAGCTGCTGAGGAGAAGGGAGGCAGCCAGCCCAGTTGGAGGTGGGTGGGAGGGAGGCATCCATCCATTCAGAGGGTCTGGCTGCCTTTCTGTGGTGGTGGTGGTGTGCTTCTAAAGTTGAGAGGAGCCTAGGAGACGGTGGAAGTGCCCTGTCCTGACTGCCCACACAGACAGAGCTCTGGGCCTCAGGGCAGGGCTCAGCCTCATCTCCTAAAGCCAAGAGAAGGCGGCCTGGGTCTATTCTGCAGCCAGCCTAGGGCCATGAGTGTTCCCAGGCATGGGAAGCATCAGGAGCTGGGCATGTGGCTCGCTTGGCAGGGTGCTTGCACAGCGTGCACAAAACCCCAGCTTCAAGGACCACATAAACAGGCCATAGCTGCACACACCTATAGTCCCAGCAGTTAGGTGGAGGCAGGAGACTCAGAACTTCTGAGCTATCCTCAGGTACCAGGAGGAGGGGGAGTGTTGATGACAGCCTAAGGTGCACCAGATGTGAACCGTAAAGGATGGGTGGGGATGCCACACTGGATTTGGTTAGCACACCTCTCCCTGGTGAGGGAAACTAAGGTGTGGATCATATGCATCCGGGGTAGGAAATGGCAGTGCCCCAGGAGACTGAGCATGCCTTGTTTGCAGCCAGCACTCACCAGGGTTCTGCTCACACAGGAAGGCAGGGACCTCTGGAGACACTTGGTTGCAGGTTCTAGCAACTCCCAGGATGGCTGCCTGAGCTGGCAGACCCATGGGAGAGGAGCAAGAGAGGAGACAGGTGATTAGTTAGTTATCAAGATGGGCAGGTTTACCCACACCTGACCACAGACGGACTGTTGCAGTAGGAGGGATTTCCTCATTAACCTAAAAAACACCTTTAAAAAAAAAGTTAAAATTTAAAAAGCATTAATTAAATAAGGACAGAGCCCTTTTGATTATATAATCTGTTAGGCAAATCATGCATTGAGTAATCTCTTAACAACAATGCAATAATGATGCTTTTCTGAAGATCCAAGTAAATAACAAATAAATTATTAAAAAAATAAAACTCCCTTTGCTCCCAAGAGACAGAAAGGAAGTCAGGCCTTGCTCTGCCTGGGCTGGGTTCTGGAAGAGAATTAGGAGATATTTATCTCAATTCTCTGTTGTCCAAGGAAGGCCAATGCAGCCCTGAGCAGCTCACGGGAAGGGAGTGGGAACCCAGTGGGATTTTTCTCTCTCAGAAAAGGAAGGAGCTTAGTCCAGGCAGAGCAAAGGTATAGCAGCTGTAAAGGTTGGAAGGTTTGACACAGATGGTGCCCTGGCTGCCGGCACTGAGGTGAGCTGGGAGCCTAGGGAGAGGGGGCGTGGCCTGAGGGGACCCAAGTCAGAGAGGATTGTTGTAGAGAAAAGAGTTTGCCAAAAGAGCTTTGGAACCAAGGGGTGGCTGTCAATGTGCTAGTGGGTAGAGGGGCTCGGTTAGGTGGACCTCCCTGAGAGAGGGAGGTCCAGGGACAGGGGCCGCTGCTTAGACATGTGATAACCCCTTCTTCCCCCTCTGCGATTGGGCTGTAGCTCACACCCCAGACAACTCCTTCATGGGCTTTGTGTCTGAGGAGCTCAATGAGACTGAGAAGCAGCTCATCAAGGATGGCAAGGCCAGTGACATGGCGGTGGTGTACGGCAAGGAGGCGAGTATCTGGAAGGTGAGCCCTGGCAGACCCACTGCCAACCGTGGCGGCCCCAACACAGGCCGTGCTGATGTAGCCACTGTGCCTGCCATGCCTACACAAGCGCAGGCCACACCCATTCTGCCTCAGGCCACGCCCACTGCAACTGGTTCTATCACTGTTGTGAAGGCCCCAGCCGCACAATTATAAGACTTGCCCCGCCTTTGCAGCCCACGCCTGAAGGTGCAGGCATGGGTGTGTAGGTCCAGAAGGCAGTTCCCACCTACTGCCCTGCAGCCTTCAGGATGGACTATATGTATTGCTAAATGGTTCCAGGTGGTCCCTAACAGGATGGCGACGGTCCCCCCTCAGCCCCTGGACTGTTCCCAGTAACCTAGATGGTTGCTTTGTGGAAGACTCTAAGGAAACCTGCCACTCTCACCTCTAGGAACTAACGAATGACGTGAATGAACCTCACCAACAGGCTTAAGCTGCAGTGGAGCTTGGGGGGATGAGAGGCGGGAGTAGGGCTTGCTTAGAAGACTCCACCTTCAGCCGGGCGGTGGTGGCGCTAGCCCTTAATCCCCCCACTCGGGCTGCAGAGGCGGGCAGATCGCTGTGAGTTCAAGACCAGCCCGGTCTACAAAGTCCAGGATAGTCAAGGCTCCACAGAGAGACTCCACTTTCCAGCTTGGGTCCCCTATCCTGGGAAACTTGTGAGGGGGTCACTTCTGATCACTAATCTGCTCTCTCTGTTTCCTGTGCTCCCTGGCGATGAGGCAGCTCCAGGTATGGAACAGAACCCTTCATACGCATGCCTTACTCCAGCAGGGGCTACCCTGTGGGGCCTCCCTGAGGGTGTGTCCTTGATTCTAACAATAGCTCCATGGAAGTATGTGGGGGTGGAAGGTAAGGGGGTTGGGGACAGCAGGATCAAAGAAACAAGATGACAAATTCAAGGTTGTCCCAGGGTACATAGCCAGTGTCCTGGGTCAAGGCTTGTGACATGGCTGTCTTATTTGAAAATTCTTATGCCATATTGGGTAGGATTAGATCAGCTGTCACAGTTTCAGGAGGTGGCCAGGCTGAGGCACAGGGTCCCTGGTAATGTAATGCTTGGTCTTCACTCTGAGGCTGCCGCAGGCTCAGGATGGCCACAAACATCTGGTTTGTCTCATGCAGAAGCTAGCATCCCACCAGGTGTCTGGGATTTCTCAAGGATGAGTGTCCATGCACATGTGTGTCCCTGCATGCATGCATGCATATGGTCCTCTGTGTGTTGTGCTAAGCAGGCCTATCTTGTATCCTTTTCCCAGAATCACTGGAGGCTATGGCTTTGGGCAAGTTTGATTTATAGAGCTTACAAGGGGCAGAGGAACAGAGTGCGTGGTGCGGCAGGATGAGGACAGGCATCTAGCAAGCCCCAGGGAAAACATGCCTGTACAGCAGGCAACCCAGACAGTCAGTGGCAGACAGAGGACAAATGATGACATGAACTCAGCCAGAGTCATCACAGCTCTCTGAGAACAGAGAGAAATCCTGATGGATGACAGACAGGTGGAGGAGCACAAATGCACAACAGACACATGTTTCTGGAGTGTGTGTGTGTGTGTCTGTGTGTGTGTGTCTGTGTGTGTGTGTCTGTGTGTGTGTTTGCACATGCAGAGGTCAAAGGACAATTTTCAGGAAACAGGTCTGGCCTTCCATCCTGTGGGTCCCAGGAATTGAACTCAAGTTGCAGGCTTGATTGCAAGCCCCCTTTACCCACTGAGCCATCTTGCAGGCCCAATGTTGACCACCTTCCTTCACCTGACCACTTCTCCGCTATCGCCTGTGTCTCTAAAGAGAGCAGCCTGCATCCTTGCTTTACCAGGGCCCATATAAGCAAGGACTTTTACTTTTTCTTGGGTAATAAGAGACCCTAATCCTGCCTTAATTTCACCTTGCTCCTGCGAGCTGTTTTGTACCCACAACACACCCAGTTGTTTTATATAGAGTCGGAAATTCACTGAGGTTTCCTGCATGTCTTTCCTTATCTCATCTCAGGTCCTTTGTCTGTGATCTTTCTGGAATTACTGCCCCTGTTTTCATTTTCATTTTCTTTTTCCATTTGCTTACTTACTTCGCGTGTGCTGAAGAGCACTGCTGGAGGTCAGAGAGCATTTGGCTGGAGTTGTTCTCCTGTCATATGGGTCACTGGACTTGAACTCAGGTCAACTCAAGTTGTCAGGCTTGGTGGCAAGTGACATTGCTGGCTGAGCCTTCTCACCAGCACTTCACCTGTGTTGCTGGAGGGCGTTTTTTGCTGTGCACAGAACCCCAGCTTGGTGTCTTCACCTCAGTGTCATAAAAGCATCTTACTCCCTCCCCAGTCCCTTTGGTTCTGTTCATAAACTAGCTGCAAGGCTTAGCGCTGTTCTCTGCTTTAACTCAGCAGGTTTGACTCTCAACCATCTCACTGCGGTTCTGCTGCCTTTGGCTTTCTTTTTCACCTATATGGAGTTCATAGATCTTTTTGAACCTTGTTCTTTAATCTGTCATAAGTCTTTTTTTAGAAAATCTTCCCTTGTTACCTCTCTAAATATTGTTTTGGGCTGGCTATGGTTCTCCCCACCCCCTGCAAAAAAAGGGGACCTGGAGAGATGGCTCAGAACTTAAAAGCACTAGCTGCTCTTCTAAAGGGCCCTTGTTCAACTCCCAGCACCCGTATGGCAGCTCACTGCTGTCTATAACTCTGGTTCCAGGGAATCTGCTACCCTCACATAGACATGCATACAAGCAAAACACCAATGTTCATGAACACCAATAAAAACCTAAAATAAATAAATATTGCTTTGGCCCCATTGGACTCCATTCACAAATATATTAGAACATTACTGTTTCCTTTCTTCCCTCTTTTTTTTTTTTTTTTTAATTTTTTTTTGTTTGTTTTGTTTCTTTTTGTTTGTTTGTTTGTTTCCTTCCCTCTTATCTTCCATGTTGGCTTTAGTCATTGTTGCTGTTGTTTAGACACAATCTCACAGTCCCGGCTATCTTGGAGCTCCCTAAGCAAACCAGAGATCTGCCTGCCTCTGCCTCCTGAGTGCTGGGACCAAAGGTGTGTGACACCAGGTCTGGTTGGTTTTGCTTTAGCTTTAATGGAAGTTTACACAGAGCAAACGTTATTCGTTTTGTTGGGTTTTCTGAAGACAGGGTCTTACTGTGTCACCCACTGTGAACTTACCATGTTGCTGGGGCCATCCTTGTCCCAATTCTCCTGAGTGTCGGGATTACAGATATGCACCACGCCTGGCTAAGCCTTGGTTTTAATAAAAATTGAAGCGTGTCCCACTCTTCTGGTATTTTAGCCACAAAGTCCCTGTTTATCCCAAAGCCTCTGCAAGTTCCAAGGTTTTATTTTCGCCTTGGAGTCTATGATCCGTTTTGACTTAACTTTGCCATGTAAGATTCAAGTTTTCCCAATTCAGCTGCGTCCCAGACTCAGATGGCCCCTCCCTCTCTTTGCATGTGGATGACAAATGCCCTGGGCCATTTATTGGATAGGCCTTTCTTTCCCCTCAGAAACATCCTCCCTTCTGAGCACTGAGAACTGTGGGTGTAGGATTCTGTCTAGACTCAGATGTTTCATCCCCCTAATCTGTGTGGCCTTGCTGTTGGAACCATACTGTCCCCACCCTCCTGCCCCACGTAGACCTGGGGTCAGGTGCTCTGTCTGCTGATGCTGTACTTTTCCAAAGCCATTCCCTCTATTGTAGGTCCTCAGCATTTCCAATGAGTTCTAGCCTCACCCTGATCATTTCTGTAGCAA
This sequence comes from Acomys percivali, assembly GCA_907169655.1. NCBI lineage: Eukaryota > Metazoa > Chordata > Mammalia > Rodentia > Muridae > Acomys > Acomys percivali. The sequence goes on along the minus strand of OU015746.1, from coordinate 4,622,629 downwards.
AGCCTTCGGATTTTTTTTTTTTTTTTTTTTAGCTTTGTTTTTGTTTTGTTTTAAGTGTGTTCTGGAGAATGAGTATGAAAAAAAGCATAGAAATAATTTGAAGTAGCAAGCATGGTGGTGTGTACCTTTAATCCCAGCACTGTGGAGGCAGAGGCAGGGGGATCACTGTGAGTTTGAGGCCAGCCTAGTCTACAAAGAGAGTTCCAGGACAGCTAGGGCAATTACACAGAGAAACTCTGTCTCCAAAAACTAAATAACAATAGTAGTAGTAGTAGTAGTAGTAATAATAATAATAATAATAATAATAATAATAATAATAATAATAATAAGAAGTTAAATCTGATGCCATTTTCTTTCAGAGAGGGTTGGTTTTAAGCCCTGGGTTATAGCTGAATCCCTAACAGTCCCAGGTCACCTTAATCATTTATAGTAGTTGAAACGACTCAGGTCTGCAGTGGCTGCTGTGAGGCCTGCTCTGGTTCACTCCCGTCAGCTAATGTCCTCATCACCTTCTTTTTTCCTAGATGAAAGGAAGAATGGATGGATGGACAGGGAATGGACAGACGGATGGATGGGTGGGTGGGCGGAGACATAGATGGATAAATGGGTGGAGGGACGAATAAGTTGGTGGATGAATTGGTGGGAGGGTGGGTGTGTGGGTGAATGGGTGGAAAGGTGGATGGAGGGATAGGTGGGCTGGTGTACTTCTGTGTGGGTGGGTGGGTAAAAGGATGGACAGATGGACAGATGGATGGACAGGGTGTGGGTAGACAGATGAATGGCTGGATTGACAGGTGGATGGGTGGATGGGTGAGAGAGTTCCAGAGAGATCCGCAGGTCGTCAGAGCATCCAAGTTCACAGATACGGTTAAGCATTGGGTCTCCTTGGGCTTCTATAGGAAATAACTTCTTTGGCTATAACCAACCCTAATACCTCAGGTTTAGTTCAAGCCCTGCAGCCCTCACTGATGAAAAACTTGAGGGCCAGAGAGAAGATGGGACTTTGCCCAAGTCTACACAGCAAGTTGATAATCACCCCAAGACAGGCCTCTATCTTCTGACAGCAGAGCAGGGGTGCCTAACCTACCAGCTCTGCCTCCTGAGCACAAGGGAAGGGCCCCGTCATCGCCTCCCTCTCCCCCTGCAGGGCAAGGAGAAGTTCCTGGCCATCCTCAACAAGTACATGGAGATCCACGGCACAGTGTACTACGAGAGCCAGCGGCCGCCGGAGGTCCCTGCCTTTGTAAAGAACCACGGCCTCCTGCCACAGCCTGAGTTCCAGCAGCTGCTGCGCAAGGCCAAGGTGAGGCTCTGGCCACTGTCCCTCCCTGCAGGCCACAGCCATGGGTGACAGACATCTACCAGGCCAGCCATATCCATGTGCTCTGGTGCCCAGAAGCCTGGGCCAGAAGATGTCCAGCAGGCCAGGAGGCCCTCCATTGGGAAGGACTGGAGGAGTAGCATGGGCTGTCCAGCTGTCCCTGCTCAGTCCCAGCAGAGTGCTGGGGCTGGCCAGACTGCAGAAGCTGCTGGGGCAGTCACATGGTCCGAGGGGATCCTGGGCGAGTCTCCATAGGGGCACTTGTATAAGACCCCAAAGTTGGATTTCTGCAGCCACAGCTGCTACACTGGAAAGGACCCTGTGGCTGGCCCTGGAGTCCATCTGAGGCCAGAGTCTCCCTCCAGCGCCCTGGCCCTCTCTGGTCTTTCCTTAGGTCTCTTAGATGTGTGTGTGTTGGGAGTGGAAAGGGTGAGGTTACCCCACATAGTGGCCCCGGAGCCAGAATGACTCATTAAGAACCCTCCTGGCAGCAGTATTGTCAGTTATGGGATGGATGCTACAGCATCTTGAGCAAAGGTCCTTTGGGAGGCTGGGATGTCCAAGGTGGGAACACTTGCTTCTCCCTTCCTTCCCCAGAAGCAGAGCCTGATAGAGCAAGGAGCGGCCATTTACAAAACCCAATCAGACCGCTCCTTTCACAATGAGGAAACTGAGGGCCTGGGAGGGTGAGATCTGTTCATGGTCACAGAGCTCTCTCCATACTGTTCCTGCAGCCTATAAATGCTGAGGCTGTCCTTACCTCTGGCTTCTGCAGTCCTGGGCTGAGGTTGGCCCAGCCTCTCTGACCATTGGCTCACTCCCACCCCTTGAAGGTTTTGTTTTTTTTGTTGTTTTTTAACGTTTATTTGTTTGGTGGGGAGCTGGGGTCAGATGTATGTATACAAGGTCATAGAAGGATTTCTGGGAGTTGGTTCTCTCCTTCCATCACGTGGGGTTCTTGGTGTTTTAAATGGCTCCAGGGTCCCAAGAGAATGACCACACAGTCCACGGTATTTCACGGAAGGCAAAGAGTTCCATTTCTGCAGAAGGGAGCATGGCCAGACAAGGAGTACACTGGGTTCCAAATGCAAAGGGAACTGGAGCTCAGCATCACAGTCTTACACAGTTGGCTAACCCGGAGCAGCTGGGTAGCAAAGAGAGCAGTCCTCAACACAGAAATATAAGAGGGGAAAAAAGGGAACGCTGACTCAGGGAAGAACTGTTCCACATGGCATCTCTGCTAATTTCTTTGCACATAAAACTTTATTCACCTCATTAACCCACTGATCAAAACAAAACAAAAAAACCCTAGTGTATTTCTTTTATATTTCCCACATGGAGGTTGAGCTCAGGTCACCAGGCTTGGTGGCAAGTGCCTCTACCCAGGGAGCCATCTTGCCTACCCTCTGCTTCCAGCTCTTTTTTTTTTTTTTTTTTACTTCCAGCTCTTCATTGGGTTCGGATTCCCCTATGAGGGCCCAGCACCACTGGAGGCCATCGCCAACGGCTGCATCTTCCTGCAGTCTCGCTTCAGCCCGCCCCACAGCTCCCTCAACCATGAGTTCTTCCGGGGCAAGCCTACCTCTAGGGAGGTGAGCTGAAGGAGCCTGTCCCAGATCTGGGAATCTGAGAAGGGGGTGTATGCTTAAAGGCCCCCAAAGTGGGGACTGAGCCTTGGGGTATAGAGAAGGAAAGGACCTGGGTGGGTATCTGAGTCCAGCCCCAGCTGCAGGCTCAAGAAATCACCTGTTGGTCCCGGGCAGGTGTTCTCCCAGCATCCCTATGCAGAGAACTTTATTGGCAAGCCTCATGTGTGGACCGTCGACTATAACAACTCCGATGAGTTCGAAGCAGCCATCAAGGCCATCATGGACACCCAGGTGAGGCTCTGCCACCAGTGGGCTGTGGGTCTGCCCATAGTTGGAAGGAGGAACTTCCCAGAGGACTCATTCAGGCTTGCAGAGACGGCTCAGTCCTTTTCCTGCTAAAACACAGCCCTAAATCGGGCCATAGGGACTAGAAAGGGAGGCACGGGTCCCCACGCCCCAACTCTCCTTAGCAGTGAGCAGCTATGCATCAGAAGTCATGCACTGAGCGCCTGGAGGGCCAGGCCCTGCAAGCATGCTTGGTTAGGAGCTGAGCGGGTGTGCTCGGGGTGAGCCCCGCCATAGGCGTGGGTTGATCTGTACCTTTCAAGCCCGCAGTCAGTAACTGTAATTGCATACAACTGTTCTGAGGACGCTGTCTGGCTACAAGTTGTAGCTCTACAAGCCTGGCTGGGCTCAGCCCCTGGGTCTGGCCTTGATGTCCACAGCACTGGTCCAGGTACTGCCTATTGGATACTAAGAGCAGAACACTGGGGCTCCTTTAGCGAGCGAGGGAGGCCTGGCGTGTGTGCATGTGAGGGTGAGGAGGGCTGCACCCAAGCAGCAGATACTGTCTCAGCTCTTAGTCACCAGCTCTTCACTCCAAGAAAACTTACTCTTTGTTAAAGTATTTATTTTATTCTCTCTCTCTCTCTCTCTCTCTCTCTCTCTCTCTCTCTCTCTCTCTCTCTCTCTCTCTCTCTCTCTCTCTCTCTGTGTGTGTGTGTGTATGTGTGTGTGTGTGTACGTGTGTGCATATGAGTAGATATGAGTAGGAGTGCTCTCAGAGGCCAGAAAGAGGGTATCAGATCCCCTGGACTTATAGGCAGTTGTCAGCCTCAGCCTCAGCTTCGCAGCAAGAGCATCAAACACTTTAAAGCAAGATTTGACCGGACATGGTGGAACCTATTTTTAATCCCAGCACTCCGGAGACAAAAGCAGGTGGATCTCTGTGAGTTCGAGGCCAGCCTGATCTACAAAGATAAAGGACAGCCAAGGCTACACAGAGAAACCCTGTCTCAAAAAACCCAAAACAAATCAGAAAAAGGAAATTGTTTCTTTTCATTTTATGTGTATTAATGTTTTGCCTGCATGTGTGTCTGTGCAGCAAGTGTGCTTCTGGTGCCCACAGGGGTCCCCTGGAACTGGAGTTACAGACAGTTGTGAACCTCTTGCAAGACCAGCCAGTACTGGTAACCGCTGAGCCATCTCCCCAGCTTTCCCAAGAGAACTTATTTTTTAAAATGTACTGGGCTGAGTGTTTCCTGAGGTTTCCATCCATCTTGGTGGGGAGGGTGTGGCAGAGGGGAACAGATCACATGGTGGACAGGAAGCAGTGAGAATGTCTGAGTGTGCTCACTGATGCTCCCTGTCCCCTTTCATTCCATCTGGGCCAGTCAGGTAGCTCTGTCCCTTATCTTCTTTGGAAACACCCTCAGACACACTCACAGCTCTGCTGTCATGTTTAGTTCTAAGATAATCTCTTTGAGGTGAGAGTCCTGTCTTGTGCCTCCATGTGGGTGCTGGGAATCTAACCTGAGTCCTGTGCAAGAGAAACAAGTGCTCTTGACCACTGAGCTGTCGCTCCAGCCCCCACCGAGGATGGGTAGCTCAGGATGGCTCATGGGTAGGTGGCGCCTCAGACGGGATGAAGTGCTGGGCTTTGCAGAGAGGAGAGGAGTGGGGTAGCAGAGAGAGAGAGAGAAACAAAGCCCGAATTAGGTGGGGCCTGAGGACCAGACTGTGTGGATTCTAAACCAACACCTCAGAGGGTAATCTGGGGCCAGGCAGTGTGAGCGAGCAGAGGGGCCAAGTAGCTGTTTGGCTGCTTTTGGGGCTGAGAGGCCAGTCTGATCTCCGGTGCTGAGCGTGGGTATGGCCCCAGCAGCCAGGTCCCTCTGCCTATCTCTCCCACAGGTAGACCCTTACCTGCCCTATGAGTATACCTGTGCAGGGATGCTGGAACGGATCCACGCCTATATCCAGCACCAGGTAGGTAACCCTGTGTCCTCCGCCCGAGGGACCCTAAAGCTTATCACATCAGAGTTGAGGCCATGCTGGTACAGACAGTGGCTACAGTCACAGATATCAATCCAGACCCTACTTCAGAGACCTAGAAAACAGAAACTAGTCTTTTTTTTTTTTTTTTTTTTTTGAGACAGGGTCTCTTTGTGTTAACCTTGGCTTCCTGGACTCACTTTGTAGACCAGGCTGGCCTCAAACTCACAGCGATCCGCCTGCCTCTGCCTCCTGAGTGCTGGGATTAAAGGCGTGCACCACCACGCCCGGCCCAGAAACTAGTCTTTTAAACATCATTTCTGATAATTGAGCTAATAGAATAGACAATATCCCCCTGCACTCTCCCCCCAAAAGGAATCAGTGAAAGGAGGGGCCCTGAGAAATGGGGAGAAGGCCTGCTCTCGTGTAGGCTCAGCCATGCTGTACAGCCCCAGTGAGCAAGTACCAGACAGGCTCTGACAGGCAGCCATCTTCTCCCAGCCCTGCGCAGAATGCACAGTAAGTAGCTAGCCAGTGAAGCACAGGTCAGGAGACCTCCCTGAACCCCGTGACCTGAGCTGCCACAAGCTGCAGGTGAGCAGTGCTCTGTCAGACCCAGGTAGAACAAGAAGCCAGAAACAGGAAGCCAGAAGATGCAGAGCTGTAGGGCTTGAGACTCTGGGGACAGCGGCTGTGGCTGTTAGATTTAGGCAGATGTGTATGTCTTTGAATCTTGCCCAGCCACAGGCATCGGGACCTGGACACTGGTTCTGAGCTATCCTTCTACAGATCTGGGGCCCCAGAAAGACCCAGTGGGAGTCATAGCAAGGGGTGCAAGGCCAGAGCCACAAACCTACGGCTCCCCACTCACTCACATGTCACCACCAAAGCAGATGTCCTCAAAGCTCACAGAAACAGTACTCGCCTGGAGCTAGGGCCCCCGAGAAGAGCATCGGAGGCCAGCACAAGGCTCTGTCCCCACGCTGAACAGGGCTCGTGGGTCTCAAGTGGAAGCCCTGAATCTGACCCCAGAAATGAGGTCATGCAGGGTAGACAGCTCCCAAACAAGTGTGAGTTCAAAGCCCACCTCTGCCATTCAGTTGTGAGTCCCTGGCATATGCCCTGGCTTCGGCCTCTACTCTTTGTGCAATATTTAGCATCCATCCATTCTATGGGCTACTTTCTATTATGGGAATAACGCTTGAGGTCACTCGGCATTCAGTAAGTGCCCAGTGGTGGCTCAGATCTCATCATAGATGGATTGTGAGCCACTATGTGGTTGCCAGGAGTTGAACTCGGGACCTCTGGAAGAGCAGAGCCATCTCTCCAGCCCCACTTGTCTTTTCTTGACAGGACTTCTGTGCAGGTCCAAGCCCGGTCCCACCAGGGGCCCGCACCGCCCAGAGTCCCTTTGTCTTAGCCCCCAATGCCACCCATCTGGAGTGGGCCCAGAACATCAGCTCTGTTCCGGGAGCCTGGCCCCCTACCCACTCTCTGCGGGCCTGGCTGGCGGCCCCCGGGAGGGCCTGCACGGACGCCTGCCTGGACCATGGGCTAGTCTGTGAGCCTTCTTTCTTCCCCTTCCTCAACAGCCAAGATGCGTTCCTCAAGTGAGTCTGAGCCCCTGCCTGTGTCCCCACCTTCCCGTCCACCTGGCTTCCCTGTAGATGGGGGTTCAATGCTTTTGAATCAGCCCGGCCTGTGTGGGCATCTCTCCCGCTTGGTTACCAAAACTCCATCCCCACCAGGCCCATCGCTTCTCTGAGTTCTGACAGATGGATTCAAGACTGTGTCCTCTCTGGTCCAGGGAGGGGGTGAGCCATGCCAGGCTGTGGGCAGCTATCACCTTACGGAGAGTGATGATGCTCTGCTCATGTCACCTTTGCAGGCTGCAGGTGCCCTGTGACAGCACAGAGTGGGAGATGCATCACTTGTACCCGGCCTTTGCCCAACCCGGCCAAGAGTGCTACCTACAGAAAGAACCACTGCTCTTCAGCTGTGCCGGTGCCAGCACCAAGTACCAGAGGCTCTGCCCATGCCGTGACTTCCGCAAGGGCCAGGTGGCCTTGTGCCAGGGCTGCCTGTGAGGCCGGAGCCACCCTGCCCAGCACCTGCCCACCTGCGGTTGGCAAGCACCAGCACTTTCCTGAGCCCCAGCTATGCTCACTGAGTGTCTCCTGGCTGCAGCTTCCCCCGGCCAAGGCTGGGAAGGGGAGGCTCAGGAGGTACTAGCTCCTTCCTAAGGGCCTCCTTTCCTCACCACGGGACTCGAGGCCTGACCTACCTGTCCAGTGGGCCCGGGAGCACGTGAATGGCAGCCCCCGGCTTTCTGAGGTCTGGACCAGCTAGAAACATGGCCCTGACCATTCTCAGGCCCAGGCTAGGCCTTCCAATCCACAAGGCTGGGAACATGGCTGTGTTCCCAGAGGTGTCAAGGGATGGGGAACAACCACAGCCACACCTCCTCTGAGGGCCACACCCCCTTATGAGACATCAATTTATGCAGGGCCAGTAGGGTCCTCTGCAGCTGTTGGGGTGAGCAAAGGGACAGAGAACTCAGGGAGGCTGCGGGTGGGGGAATCTAGCCCCCCTCCTAGTCTGCCCGCTATGTTCCTCACTCTTGCTTCCCCGGGCCTCTTCTCAGACCCAGTTCTGGCTTGACCTGAGTCTGGTCCACAGCATCCATCTCTGTCCCCTCCAGGGGCCGGCTCCACCCCAGCCTCTGATAGTGGGCCCCAGAATCCACCTCGGCATCCTGACACCCTGACACTCCCTACTTTCCAGTATCTCATGCCGGCCAGGCTGAGATGAAGTTTCACCCACGGTACACTTGGCTAGTTGGGCCACACAGCTCCACCAGACGTCCCATGGCTCCCACCCATCTAGGTCCCATCCTGCCCCCTCCCCTCCTGCTTCCCCAACCTCAGGCCACTTCAGTATACTCAGACTTCAGTACCCATCTCTATGTGGCATGCCCTCCAGTCCAGGGTAACCCTTCCCCCAACCCCCGCCAGGGCCTGCCAAGTCTAGCCAGGCCTCCAGGAACACTGCCATTGCTCGTGTGTGGTCCACCCCCAGCCTCATGAAAGCAGGCCTCCTGGGCCCAGACAGTTGTAGGAAGAGACTGTCCTGTGTGGGACTTGCCGGTGGCCCCTGGCCTGGTTGGCCCCTGTGGCAGCAGAACCCAGGGCAGCAAGAGACCTGTGGGTCCAATGATCTGACTGTCAGAGGAAAGCAATAGAGACACTCTTCTCTCTCTTTTTTTTAAAGATTTATTTCTTGAAATAAATATTTTATTGGGATGTGAGATGGTGAAGAAATGTGATTTTTTTTTTTTTTTCCTTTTCCCAGAACCCTCAGGGCTCACCCAGCCTAGGGGGGACTGGCTAGAGTCCCCAGATGCTGCTCTGTGTTGATGAGACATGGCAGTAGGGGCTGGAAAATAAGGTACTACCTGCGCCCAGAAGTGACCACAGTACCCTCTTGGCAGTGCGTCCTGCCATGCCACCTGCCTCAGCTGGCCTCCCGGCAGAATGTGGAGGTGTGAGGCCAGAGAGCATCAACCCGCTGTGGAAGGGCTTGAGGTCCCTAATCAGAGATGGGCTGGAGAGCCGGGCGTGGTGGCGCACACCTTTAATCCCAGCACTCGGGAGGCAGAGGCAGGCGGATCGCTGTGAGTTCAAGGCCAGCCTGGTCTACAAAGTGAGTCCAGGACAGCCAAGGCTACACAGAGAAACCCTGTCTCCAAAAACAAAAACAAAACAAAACAGAGATGGGCTGGTGCTTCTTGGGGTTCACTGCGTGTAGTACTCTGGGCTGGGGCCGTGATGTCCTGTATGCCAGCTACCCTGCTCCTGTGTTCCAGGTGAGCAAACAGGCCCACCGAGTTAAGAAGCACCCCAGGTCACACAGCTTGTGACATCAGGACCATATCAAAGCTGCCATGAGAACCTGGGTCCTTGGTTTTGTGTGTGGCTCAAATACACACAGACAAGCTATAGTCAGGGACTATATATCCCTCCTTCCAGCCAGGGATTCTCCACAGGGGCAGTTTTATTCCCTGAAGCAGTCCAGGCATGACACGTCCTGAGTTGGGGGGATGGCTCGTTACCTGGCAGCCAGTGGGTGCAATCATGGGATGCAGGTTAGGTCAGCTTCCTGCAACTCACGAGACCCCTACACACAAACCCCACGTCCCACCCACACACAGAGAACCATCTGACCCACGGCACTTTGCGGTACAAGGTGAACCAGCCGTGTTCTAGCCCAGTGGCTCTCACTTGAGCGAGTCTTGGTCACCAGCATCCCAGTTTCCCAGTTCAGCCCAGAGTGTTGACATGAGTGGAGGCGCTTGAGTCTTTGATGGGCTTCCAGCAGCTGGAGCTGCTGCTGCTGCTGCCGCTGCCCCACAGCCTGAGCTTTGAGAATCCCTGGTGTAGACCAAGTGAGTCCTGGAGGTGTTTCTAGTATGGTGATGGTGGTCCTACTTACACAGCCCAGGCTATGTAGCAAAGGATGACTTGTAAGTTCTGATCCTCCTGCCTCCACCCCATGCTGGGATTACAGGTGTGCAACACCATCCTCAGTTTCATTCAGTGCCGGGGATCAAAGCCAGGGCTTCACATGTGCAGAGGCCACATCCCCAGCCCGAACAGTCTCCCAGGGGCCCATGGGGGTCGTAGTGAGATTTTGCAAGTCATTTGTTAGATGCCCAGAATCTTCACACTGGCCGTGATGGGCACATTACAGCACAGAGGCTCACTTCACGTCAGCCCCTCCCAGTCCAGGCCCATGGCCAGCCTCCCCGGAGCCCATATGGGTAGCAACTCAAGTGTCAGCCTGTCCCTGTGCCTGTCCCAGCATTTGACAGCAATGTGGGCGCTCAGGGCTGAACAGGGCCCTGCCTCCCGTTTGCCTTGGCTCAGGGAAATAATTAATAATAATGAATGAAAAACTGAATTCATTGAGAATCATTTACTACAGAAGGCCTCAGGGCACATGGCAGTCCGGTGTAATTAGAAGTGGCATCTTTTAAGCTTTGGTTTGGAGTGGAAGCCAGCACCGATGCCCAGCAGCCCCTCTGGACTGTGTCTCCAGTTTTGTGGAGGAGCCTGGGGTTGGGGGAGAGGCCTGACCTGGAGAGTCAGGAGGGTCTAGTGAAGAGGCCCAAAGTCAGGATGGGCCTCTGAGATGCCCCAGCTGAGCCCCCAGCAGGAAACTGGAAAGGCTGGAAGCAGGGGCCATCCTCACGAAGGAACAGGCCAAAGCTACTGCTGCGAAACTCAGACCCTCACCTGGGTCACTGAGGAACAGGGGTAGCAGCCATCCTGTGTGAGAACCCTGTGTTAAACACCCCGAATGGAAAGGCTGCGTGCAGATATCTTCTGTGAAGGGCACAGAAGACAGCCTAAGCCCAAAGTTGCTGCAGGCTGAGAGCCATTCTCCAGGGATGAACTGAGATGCAGAGACAACCACAGAGGTGTCCAGATAGCATGGGTTCAGATCAGCCACTAACTCCTAAGTCTCTCTGAAAAGACTTGGAAGAAGGAAGGCTGCCTTCAGATGACATGGAAGACCCATGACCGGGGCTAGACCGGGGCCATCTTCACCTCTGAGCAAATCCACCTGTCTCCACATGAGACCAGTCTGATGACTACAAGCCCAGGTTCTGTTTCCCTGTCCATCAACCTCCTCCAGGGCCCAGATAGTTCCCATGACATAAGAGCCCACATCTGGGGACTGGAGAGATGGGCTCAGTGGTAAGTAAGAGCAGTGCTCTTAAGGAAGACCCAAATTCAGTTCCCAGCACATCCAGCTGCTCACAATTGCCTGTAACTCCAGAAGATCTGACTCCCTCTGCTGGCCTCTGCAGGTACTCACACTCATGTGCACATACACACACACACAAGACACACACACACACACACACATATAATGTTCTTTGGTTTTTTGTTTTTGTTGTTTTTTGTTTTGGGTTTGTTTGTTTGTTTGTTGGTTTGTTTTTGAGACAGGGTTTCTCTGTGTGGCCTTGCCTGTCCTGGACTCGCTTTGTAGACCAGGCTGGCCTCAAACTCACAGCGATCCACCTGCCTCTGCCTCCTGAGTGCTGGGATTAAAGGCGTGCGCCACCATGGCCTGGCAGAGGCAGGCGGATCTCTGAGTTCAAGGCCAGCCTGGTTACACAGTGAGTTTGAGGACAGCACAGTAAGAATCTGTCTCAAAACAACCCACCTTTTGGGTAAGGCTGGAAGCTAGCAAGTAACCTCTGGTAGAAGGTGGCAAAGCCAGTGCTAACCCTCTGGAGTCCCCGCAATTTCCATCTTATTTTAATAAAAGACATTAAACTGAAGCCATGGCGGGGTGTGGTGGCCCTCACCTGTAATCCCAGCACTCAGTAAGTAGAGGGAGGAGCTGCAGGAGTTCAAGGTTATCCTCGGCTGCAGAGCAAGTTGGAGGCCAGCCTGGACTACGTGAGGACCTGCCTCCAAAAACAAAAGGCCGAAGTCGATGCAGGCCAGAGGGAATGGAGTCAGCGCTAATTCTGGAAACTTCCAAACAGCTGTCTTGGCCTTTGAAGTGAAGTGCTGTTTCTGTCTGCCCATTGCCCATTCATTCATCCATTCATCAATGAAAAAGCAATTTCTGAGCTCCTAGACCAGCTAGCTCTGTGTGCAAGCTGGAGATGAGCTCCCAGCCCCCCAACCCCTGGAGCAGAGGAGAGGCCTCACCCCATCAAGTCTCAGTGCTAAAAAAAAAAAAAAAAAAATGCATTCAGTAATGATGAAAATAGTAATTTCCTGTCTTAATTATTCAGTAGAAATTAATGAAAATATAAGAGAAACCTCTGAAATGGGGTGATGGTCAAAGAAGGGGAGGACAGGAAGGAGAAGAAGCCCAGCCCCTCCTTAGTCCAGTCAGCATGGGGTGTTCCTGACCAGTCTGTGTCAGGAGCCATGCTGATGCTGGGGAGGCAGGGCGAAAGCACCCAACGCTGACCTTAGAGAACTCACAATCCACGGGGGACAGAGCACCCCACTGAAGGATAAAGCCACAGTGGGCCTGAGGCTGTGGCTCTGTACCCAGGAAGAGGCTGGGATAGAGGGGAAAGAAAGGCTTCTGAGGTGTTCTAGTTCATCCTGTTGTTATGACAGATGCTGTGATACTTAGGGGAGAAAGGGTTTATGGGAACTTCCAAGCCACAGCTGGAACAGGCAGGGCTACTCCACCCAGCACAGCCTCTGACCAAGTGGATGTCGGGTGTGAAGATGTGCTCGCCATAGCTCAGCCGATCAGCACCTAACAGCCCAGCCGAGTCCACTGCTGTCTACAGAGTCATCTCAGCACATTTGCAAACTCATCTGATCTCCCCAGCTGACAGCATACCTGTTTCCAGAATTCTCCTTTAAACACTGGGTTCCAACGTCTTGTCTGTTCCCTCACAAATTAACAAGTTACGTAAACCCTCTGATGCCTGTTCATTTTCTATTTGATGGAACCATGATATTCCCGTTATAAAAATGACCTGGCTGCTGGGCGGTGGTGGCGCACGCCTTTAATCCCAGCACTCGGGAGGCAGAGGCAGGCAGATCGCTGTGAGTTCGAGGCCAGCCTGGACTACAAAGTGAGTCCAGGACAGTCAAGGCTACACAGAGAAACCCTGTCTCGAAAAACCAAAAAAAAAAAGAAAGGAGCTTTGTTAGGACAGAGAGAGACACACACATGACCGCAGTCCACCTGACCTCAGGCAGGCCCAATCATGCCAAGAGGTGGGAGAGATGAGAAGAAATGGCCACCGTGTACAGCGTGATGGAGATCCTGAAGGGAGAGACAGACTTCTTAGTTCCAGAAAATAAAGAGGGGTTTGACTCTTTTTCGGGGAGATGAGCAAGCTTCATAGCAGGCGTGTCCTGGTTGGATGTTTTTTTGTCAATTTGACACAAGCTAGAGTCATCTGAGAAGAGGAAACCTCAATTGGAAAAAAACGCCTACATAAGACTGGCCTGTAGGCAAGGCTGTAGAACATTTACCTGAAGTAGGATTGGAGGGGGAGGGGCAGCCCACAGTGGGCAGGGTTACCCCTAGGCGGGGAGTAAGCAAGTCAGTTCCTGAGTCTGGGTTCCTGCCCTGACTTCTCTCAGTGAAGGACTGTGGCTTGTGAGAATAAATAAACCCTTTCTTCCCCAAGTTGCTTTGGCCATGGTGGTTATTACAGCAGTAGAAAGCAAAGTAAAACACCATGCAGCCTAGCTTGGCCTAGCCTACAAGGGCCGACACTAGGTGGGCCCATAAGTCTATCCTGTGGCTGCTAAGAGGTGAGGCTGCAAGGCCGCTGTCTGACTCCATCTCTCCTCCATCTGCAGGGAGTGGGGAGGGACCTGGCCTGGTTTCCGGGAGAGAGAAACTCTGAGCCTAACCTAATCGGAGACCCAGCAATGTGTGTGTCCCGATGCCAGCCTCCCTCCTTCCCTGACTTGTGAAAGCTGTCACGGTGGGCGCACAGCGGTTCCTGCAGGCCTAATTATGCCACCGGAGTGGAAATCTGCTCGTGACCAATAGGAATGGGATGCTGCCTCCCCAGGCTTCATCAAGACCCTGTGTGGGGTTGGGGAACTGGGGCTAAGGTGCCCATCCGGCCTCATCTGCTTCCTGGGTATCCATCAGGCTAATTGAAATGTGCCAAGCGGCTGTCAGGCCAACCGCGGTGCCGATGAGGTGTTAGCTGAGAGATCTGCGGAGCAGCCGTCTCATTTGCAAGGGAAATGACACGAAGGCCTCATTTGCAATCTCTGGGCCAGAGGTTTTGATTAGCTGCGGAGGGAAAGGTCTCTCTGTTTTATGCATGAGGCTTGGAGCCTGGGGAACCCCTTCCAAACGCAGCCCCCTGTGCTGCCAGCGCCTTCTCTCAGGTTGGATGGCTAAGAGGGCTCTAGGTTAGGGTCCCCAGAGGGCTGGATAGTTCATGAAGATCAAGGTCACCCCTTGTGGTGACAACGGGAAAGCCTTCTTTGTAGTGCAGAGAGTGGAACCCAGGGCCTCCTGAGCCACATTCCTGCCCCCCCGAGAATGTTAATTTTCTTTTTTTGTAAGATTCTCCCCCCTCCCCCGTAACCCCTTTCTCCTCAGGCATACAAGTGGGGCCCAACCCCCCTTCTGAAGATTGGAAGAAACTGAATAAACTCATTAAGCTAGGCATCCTTAGCAGGGGCCTTTTCTGGCTCCAGCCCCCTGCCTAGGGCCCCTCTGTCTTTGAACTGCTGTGCAAAGCCCTTCCCTGTGGGCACTCTGACCCAAGCACTCAGCTTTCCCCTTCTTCAGCAGATTTCTGCCAGGGAAGAGGCCCGGAGTTAGATGCCTTTGTGACCCCGTACACGTCAGACTGCACGTCCTGTCCCTCTCAACGTAGACTCACTCATCTTCCCTCTGGCAGCATTTGCCAGGCAGTCAGCTCTGGGTGTGAGTGTGAGGCAGTGTGAAAAAGCTCCTGCATCAAGCCTTGCTCCCTACTGGGAGCCCCTCCTGCAGGCCTGGGTGGATCCTGGCTGGGACCCTTCACCTGGGCCAGGAAGCCCTGGGCCCTGGCTCAGGCCACAGTCAGTTTTATGGTTGCTTTTCCCAGACTTTGGGTGTTGAAAGGGAGCAGTAGCCAGGGCTCAACCGCCCCCCCCCCCCCACAGTTCCCAACAACCATATGACCTGGTGGCCTTGGCAATACTGAGGTCAGGGAACTCTTGAGGTCAGAGGTCATGATGGGAATTGGGTTGCCCTCTAGTCACACCAGGCTGTTGTGTTGGTGGGAACCCTGGAGCTGCTCAGGAAACATCTTGCTACAAAAGGCTTTCCGACCTGAAGTTAAAAGTCAGCTCTGCTCCCTCCCCAGGTGAGTGTCTCTGGCAAGTCTCTCCAACTCAGTTTGCATATCAGAACAACACAGGTGAGAATGCTGGGGGCTATGCGGCTTGGCCTTGGTCTCAGCGAACCTTCCGTGCACGGTCATAGACCTGTCTACCCAGCTCAGGTGAGGGAACAGGATGGCACCCCAGAGACGCCTCATCTGTAAGGAGGCCCTCCTGTGGCTTCCGTGGCTGGAGACATAGCCCAGTTGCTACACCCTAACCCTAAGCATGGTGAGATCCCCAGAGCTGCAAGGATGGGGGGATGGAGAGACTGCTCAACTGGTAAAGTGCTGGCCTCGAAAGGGTGAGAACCGGAGTCTGATATTCTGAATCCATATTTAAAAAAAAAAAAAAGATCTCCGGGCAATGGTGGCACATGCCTTTGAACCCAGCACTGGGAAGGCAGAGGTAGGTGGATCTCTGTGAGTTCGAGGCCAGCCAAGGCTACACAGAGAAATCCTGTCTCAAAAAGAGAGAGAGAGAGAGACAGACAGACAGACAGACAGACAGACAGACAGACAGACAGACAGGATATAGTGGGGTGGACACTCCCCCTCCAGGTGCCTGTCTGATTTCTAGGGGAGCAATGTGGAGAGGAGGGGCTTTTAGGAAGTGATTGAGTCATGATGCTTCTACACTGAGAATGAGTCAATGCTGTTGTCAGGGAATGGGCTAGCTACTGTGGGAGTGGGGTCCTGGTAGAAGGCTAAGTTCAGCCACATCTCCACCCACCTGTCTACTGTGTGTGTGTGTCTGTGTCTGTGTGTCTGTGTTGTTGGACCCCAGCCCAAAATGTTGGACCTTGGGGGTCCAATTCGGGAAGGGGGTCGGCGCGAGAGACCACTCAAGTCACACACGCTGAGAGGTATAGGTAAAATTTATTACTGGCACGTCAAAGGTCCCAATTGTTGATGTGTCAGGGTCCCTCAGCACTCGGGAGGCGAAGGACCCCGAGTAGCTGTTACAGGCTAGTTTTAAAGGCAAAAACCACAAAGCAGGTGGGGTTGCTTATCACTGGAAACCATATGGACATTAGGACATCTGGCCTAAGGGAACCTCTTGTGAGGACATCTGATATCTTCAAATTTGCATGTAACTATTCTGGGAATTAGGGTGGAACTCTTTTTTTGTTTTGTTTTGTTTTTGTTTTTTGTTTTTTTCGAGACAGGGTTTCTCTGTGTAGCCTTGGCTGTCCTGGACCCGCTTTGTAGACCAGGCTGGTCTCGAACTCACAGCGATCCGCCTGCCTCTGCCTCCCGAGTGCTGGGATTATAGGCGTGCGCCACCACGCCCGGCCTTAGGGTGGAACTCTTGAGGTTAGCAGTTCCGAGAACTGGGAGAGGTTCTCAGGCCACTGGGCAAGCAAACAAGCATCTTATACTTTATAATTTTACTTTCTCAGTGTGTGTGTGTGTGTGTGTGTGTGTGTGTGTGTGTGTGTGTGT
>OU015746.1:4591085-4602971 GCA_907169655.1 Acomys percivali | reverse complement strand
TGCCACCAGACAGTCCACCAACCTGCCACCAGACAGTCCACCAACCTACCACCAGACAGTCCACTGACCTGTTAATATCAATGCTGCTGCCACATCCTTTGCTGGCCTTCCAACAGGGATGTCTCTTCACCAGCCCGGCAAGCATAAGACAAGCATGGCAAGCGTACGATGGGATCTGATGCCTCTGGTGCCCTCTTCTGACCTCTGGTGGCACTGCATACACACGGTGCACAAACATGCATGCAGCCAAACACTCATATATATACATTTTTTTTAATCTCAAAAATAAAAATCAGATCTCCATGGAACTCATACATCACAGTTGACTGTATTTTAAGTCTGTATGTATAGGGTGGTGGTGGTATACTCACTTACTAGTGTGGGTTTGTGCACATGTGTGTGCGCAGGCACCTCTGTGTTGGAGTCCAGAGACTGAAGTGTCATTCTTCAATCACATGTCACCTGTCTGTCTTTATATGTATCTGTGTATGTATATGTATGCACACGTGTCTTCAGGTGTGGCATCTGAGTGTGGAAATCAGAGCAGCACACGTGTCCTGCTCTACTGCTCTCCGTCTCATTCCTTTGAGACAGGTTCTCACATCCCACAATGCACTGGGGTTACACATTTGCTTTTTACTTAGATGCTAAGAGTCAGGTTCAGGGTTCCTTGATGGCAAAGCCAGTTCTCACAGTCCTTTGTTTTTGAGACAGGGTCTCTCAGTGAATCTCAAGCTCATCAGCTCAGTTAGGCTGGCCGGCTAATGAACTTTAGGGGTCTGTTGCAGGAATATTTGATCCCATTGTGAACCCCAATAATGTGAGCTGTAAAAGCCTGTTTCTAGTTGTGGTCTGGCTCTGTCTGTGACCCTAGAGCTTTCTTTTTACTGCAGACAAGCAGCTGTGGTGTGGCTCAGCCCTAGAACACGTCTTTAATCCAAGAGCTCTCCGTAAACAACATTAAAGTTAACCCTAGGTCAAGAGGCAGAGCAAGCAACCAGATTGACAGGAAGGGAACATGGGAAAAAAACATAGAGTGAGAGGAAGTTCAGAGGATGGCTAGAGACACACAGGAAGTAGAAAGGAGGGACAAATGAGCTGAAAGATATTTAAGACTGTGTGGAGAAGGAGGAGGAAGAGACGAGGAGGAAGGTCGGCCGGGCGCTTTCCCTGCCCCTCTGAGATAGCAGGCTTTAATGCAGCAGCTGGCTCCTGAATCTTTATTGGTAAAAACCAAACCATTGGGATTTTAGTTTATTTAAAACAACAGGGATCTGCCCATCTCTACATACCCCAACATACCCCTCAGCTCTGGAATGCCTCTATCCTCCCACACACCCCTCAGCTCTGGGGTTCTGGGCACATACCACCCTGGACTTACATGTGGGTACTGGAGACTTAAACCCATGCTTGAACAGCGGGCAATTTAGCGACGCAGCTGTCCCCTATTCCCTTAAGTCTCTTTTAAAGTACACACTTAGTCTTTATCTTTCTTTTTATCTTTGTGCTGATTTGTTGAACAAAAACAAGCTTTGTCTGGGAAATACGTCAATTTGGGTTTGAACAGTTTGTTTTGCTTTTTTTCTTCTGACTGTACCCTGTGTAGTTTAAGCCAGGACCTTGTTAAATGCATTTGTCAGCAAGAGACTTCTAGGCTGACACAGAAAGAATGAATTTGATCCCCAAATATGAGACACTGCATGGGGACGGAGGGGCCCCAACAGCCTTCCTCCACTGTCCAGTCTTGTTGCCATTTGGATATGATTGAATGAAATCTCTCAGTAAACACGGACACTGCTCTCTGAGCCTGCAAACATCCTTACTCCTCTGTTTTCTCGTGGCTTTTGCTGTGTGAACCATCTGAACACTAAGCTGACGTGTTCCTTCTGGTGTCTCTCGAGCGGCAAGCCGTCATTTCTGAGGACCCTTAGACAGAGGGGTCATCCATCAGCACAGAAGGCGAAGAGAGACTGGTATGCCCAGAGACAGCTTCCACCAAAGACCTGGACTTCAAAAGCCGTTGATGGCCATAGATTCTCCAAGAACAGAAAAAGATGAAAGTGTACTCACTGCCCGACATCAGCTCTCATGACTTTTCCAGCACCCACATCAGGCTACTCCTGACGCCCTCTTCTGGCCTCTTTGGGCACCTGCACTTACATGCGTATACCCACCCTTACATACATATACATATAACTAAAATATTTTAAATACTACATAGACCCTGTCTCAAAAACAACAACAACAAGAAAATTAAACAATAAACTCTTCAAAAAGATGATAAGAACCAGGTCTGTCAAGGCTTGTTCTAGACCCAAGCTAAGGATCCAGCTCCCCCCTGGTCCTCTACCCATGAGTCCATCTTTAAGCAGCTCCAGGATTTGAGCAAACACAGCATCTCCTGGAGCCAGAGCAAATAAACATTAAATCCCACTCTTCCCTGCGTCTAACTGCTCTTGCTTATTGAAACAAATAAAATCTCATGAGCAGAAATAGAAAATTCTGCAAAAAAATATGCACATTAATATAATAGTGGAAATCCCCAAGGCTTTATGAAATAGGAGGAGGATGTCTATCTCTTGGAGACTGCCTCAGGGTGGCCAGCAAGAAATATGGAAACAGCATCCGCCTCCTACGATGACTTCTAAAGTGTGGGTGGGATCAGCTTGCACAGAGAGGGGTCCCACAAACCCAGTGGGGAGAGGCGGTTGGCTCCTAAGCTGAAATCCCTTTCCAGTTAGTGCCCCAGGGTGCTGGCTCTGTGTTTTAAAAAGGAAACTTTGTTTGGTTTTTGTTTTGTTTTGTTTTTGGGTTTTTCGAGACAAGGTCTCTCTGTGTAGCCTTGGCTGTCCTGGACTCGCTTTGTAGACCAGGCTGGCCTCGAACTCACAGGGATCCGCCTGCCTCTGTCTCCGAGTGCTGGGATTAAAGGCGTGCGCCACCACGCCACCACGCCCGGCTAAAAAAAGGAAACTTTAGGTGTGGCGGAAAGTCATTCTCATGCAAAGCAGCTTCTCCCTTACCTTTCCTGGTGACTCTTTGGTGAATCAGATTTTCACTTTCTCTAAGGTGCTGCCCCCACCCTTACCCCAACCCCCAACCCCCAACCCCCATCCACAGGGAATAAAGCCCCCTTTGCAGAAGCACTGCAGATGCTGCACCAGGTCAGGGAGCAGCTGGCTTCTTTACAGAAGTGACCTCACTGGGTTGAGCAGATTCCTCTCTCTCTGTCCCTACCCAATCTCGTCCCTTCTATCCGAAACAGCTTTCTTCTACCATCCAAGAGTGGTCCGCCCCACCCAAATCAGACATCTTGTAAAACTCAGGGACCCCCATTAGACTGAGCTAGAGGGATGCCTGGGCCCCTCAGAATAAAGGCCCAAGCCTGCCCACACTTAAGTCACCTGCTGTAAATAGCGTGTGTCTTTAGGAGGGTCTTCCAGACCACCATCCTTTCTGATCAACCAGCTACATATTTGGGGTTACCTCCTTGTCAGGTCCAAAGTGACCCGAACCCCCAATGTCAGTGCTAGCGACAATGTCCTAAACACAAGGACTCTGGCCAGAAAAACAGGATTGTCACTGGGTCATCTGAAACCCTTTAATCTATGCCCAGAGGTCAGTGACCTCTGGAGAGTACCAAGTTCTTAGTCAGAAAGGCCTGTGTCAGCTCAGAGACCCTCTTCAGCTGACTGTCAGAAGGAGGTTTTGAGCTAAAACATGCTTGCTTCCTGACATTTTGCCTCTCTGTCCCCCAACCCTCAACCCCATTGTTTGATCCCCAATAAACCTTTCTTTCCACTCATGGGTGGTTTCACTGAGCCCTTGCTCACAACAAATGTCCAGTCACTTGTCTATAAGGCCTCAGAAAGCCAGCTTCAGTAGGAGAGCAGATGCCTCTGGGTGCCACAGCACATCCTCTTCCTGCCCCTCCCTTCCCCACCCTAGACTCCTGTGAGGTCCTGATTGCTGTGATGTACCCAAGGCCTCTCAGAGGCGGAAGGTGGGATTAAAATTTGGGTTTCTTCAGGGTTGATTCCCCCCTCCCATCCCCCCCCCATCACACCACACCACACCACACCACACTCTCATCACCACACCCTGGACACAAGGGGCAGCTCTGTCTCCTTGGCATGCTGGGACACGGAGTCCTGAGTATCAGACTTGGCTCGGAAGGAGGAGAACTAAGCTGTGAACAGGAAGTTAAGGCCACAGTCCGTCTCAGGGTCGGCAGAGTGGGCAGAGCTGCCTGAGACGACGGGTTATCGCCACCGGCTGGACCCTGGAGTGGCTGAGAAGGGACTCCCCTCCTCTGCCCTCCCGCTCCTGGCCACACACAGGACCTGCAGGGATCAAAGTGGCCCACAATAGCTGGCCATCCTTTCCACCGCAGATATTGGTGAGACCAACCAGACCCTTGCCTTTGATCTCTGTCTCGGGCTCTGTTCAAGGCCCTGGGTGATGCCCAGGCTGCTATCTACAGCTGTGCTGGGGTTTTGCCACGCAAAAGCCCAAAACACTTAGTGCATAACCAATTGAGCCCAGGCTCCATTCTCCCATCAGGAACGGACTCACAGTGCTTGACTACCCATAGAGGGCGCCCTTTTCAATTCAGCCCCAGGTAGCCTAAGAGCTAAAGGCCACCCTGACAGCCTCTATATGAGAAACAAGGAGGCCAGAAAGGTGAAGTAGCCGGGCGTGGTGGCGCACGCCTTTAATCCTAGCACTCGGGAGGCAGAGGCAGGCGGATCGCTGTGAGTTCGAGGCCAGCCTGGTCTACAAAGCGAGTCCAGGACAGACAAGGATACACAGAGAGACCCTGTCTCGAAAAAAAAACCAAAAAAAAAAAAAAAAAAAGAAAGGTGAAGTAATAAATTCAAGATTATACAGCTGTTCAGCCATAACCAGGATTCACATCAGGCCTTTCCAGCTTGTACCATTGCCTAGAGCAAAATTTCCTTTAATAAACACTCAGACAGGTTACACGCTTAAAGATAGGTGTCTGGCTGCCACTGGCCTTGTCTGCTTGAGTCTTGGGCAATATAAACCTGACACACGGAAAACTACACTTTGATGTTCATGACCGGTGTCTGAATCATTGCTGGTCACTTCTTGGCTGTCTGCCATTGGCAGATAATCCACATCTCCGAGCCTCAGTTTCCCCCCAAGTCAGAGACAGGAGTGGTTTGCCCTGAGTTTGTAGACTGTTGCAAAGGTGAGAAGTGGGTGGAGCCTGCATGGCAAGCAGCTGAAGGTCACTTTCTAAGACTGGGCTCTGCTACCAAGAACATCAGAACAAAGAGACATGAGCCAGGGTCTGGGTGCAGGAGGTGGGTCTGCTGGGGCTCTGCTTGCCTGATCAGAGGACCAGGGTACCCCCAGGCCTGTTGCGCTGGGTTTTGCAGGTCAGAGAACTGTCGTGGCTTTGCATTGTATCCAGGGTGGAGTTTTACAGAGTGTATATGGATTTGCGGCTCTGACTGCTCTTTCCTCACTGGTTGGGGGGAGAGGCACCCCAACTCACACCCTGCCTCAGGGCCTTTTGTTGTTGTTGTTTTGTTTTTTGAGAGTGTGGCCTTGGCTGACCTGAAACTCACTCTGTAGACCAGGCTGGCATGGAACTCAGAGATCTGCCTGCCTCTGCCTCGTGAATGGTGGAATTAAAGGCGTGTGCCACTACCGCCTGGCTTCACTGGGAGACTTTTGATTTGTTGTTTCGTTATTCTTAATTTTTTTTTTCTTTGAAAGTCTTATGTATCCCTGGACATACTAGCCTCAAACTGGACAAGGAGCCAAGAATGATCTTGAATTCTTTTTGTTTGTTTGTTTGTTTTTGTTTGCTGGTTTTGTTTTGTTTTTGTTTTTTGAGACAGGGTTTCTCTGTGTAGCCTTGGCTGTCCTGGACTCGCTTTGGAGACCAGACTGTCCTTGAACTCACAGCGATCCACCTGCCTCTGCCTCCTGAGTGTTGGGATTAAAGACGTGTGCCACCATGTCCGGCTGACCTTGAATTCTTGATCCTCCTGCCTCTACCTTCCAAGTGCTGGGATTGCAGGCATATGTCACCTTACGATGTTTATGGGATGCTGAGGACAGGACCCAGGGCTTTGTGCACACTAGGCAAACACTCTGCCAACTGAGCGATCGGCTTGAATGTTCAGCCCTCACAGTGCATGCCCTCAGGAGAGCGTGGGACCCAGATGAATCTTGCAAACTATGTGGAAAGGAGCCTGAGCACAGAGTAGCAGAGGCCTGGGTTCGGGGGTGGGGGTGGAAGTGGGGGTGGGGGTCTGAGGTAATATTCTTATTCTGCATTTGCACTGACCCCACCTATGCTCTTTCATCCTCCATTTAAATGGATAATGGTCAGTGTAGTCTCTGGCTTCCGGCCGGGGGGGGGGGGTCAATGCCATCCATCATTGTTCTTGTACAAATTAATAGTGTCGCCCACCCCGGTCACCATGACAACGGTCCTCCCCTCCCCTGTGTTTTTGTGAGCACGAAATGGAATTTATCGGAAAGGCTTCCTAGTGAACTCCAGATAAGCAGAACACAGAGGAAATTACCAGAATCCTCAGCACCTCTGAGAGGGTCTTTGTTTTTAGACCGGTTCAGTCAGTCCCATGAGGGACCCAGAAGCCACCACAGAAAAAGACAGAGCTAATTAAGGAAGGCTGCAGAAGTCGCCCTGGCACAGCAGGTCCCACGCACAGCCCCTGACACCTTGATCAGCCTAGAGCTTTCCAGAAATGTCAAAAACAATGAGGTTTTCTTTTTCTCCAACTCCCCCACTATCTCCAGCTTCCCACTTCAAGCTGCCTTTCTGCAGCTCCTGACTCTGAGGGCAGCAAACCCAGGCCTCCCTGGACTGGAGGCTACTGCCAAGGGGCCTGTGGAGAGGCCTGCTGCAGACAGGGGCATGGAGAACCAGGCATCCTCAGCCTGGAGCCACTGTAAAGGAAGGTGAGTTTGTGTTCCAGTCAGCCCTGTTCCTGCCAAAAAAAAAAAAAGAAGAAGAAGAAAAACAAAAATAAAGTACACTTTTTCCCAATTACATAAGCAACGCAGATTTAGAAATTGTGGAAAATTTGGTGTGGCCGTTGTCCTCACAACAGCCCTGCAGCTGACCTGCACAGGACTGGTGGAGGCAGACTCCATGAGGCTCCACCTGCCCCAAGGGACTGTTGGAAGTTAAGGGGTGTCGTGAGGGGTCACTTTCTTCACTGGTGTAGTATTGAGTTGTTGACCTTTCTCCACTGGGTACCCTCACACCCACTCTCTGACAAGAAACTCTAAACTCTGGGTCCCACACAAAAGAAGACATAGAAGTATGAGGTGGCACGTTGGGAATAAAGGGGCCTAGTGGGAGAAAGAGGGATGAGAAAAAAAAAAGAGGATGAGAAAGGGGAATGGATGATAAAACTCGTTATCAAAAAATCTATGAAATTGTCAAATAATTTAGAAAAAAATTAAAAAAATAAAGTCACAGGCAACGCAATAAAGCCAATTACAATCCTGAACTCCATCCAAATTGCCACTACTTTGGGAGCGCACTAGTCCGTTTCGTGCTACTAAAAACGAAATGCCTGCTGCGGTCTAAACACACTTGGAGGTTGTAAGTAAACAGCACAGCAGGCGGTAATGGCTGGAGCAGCTGTGGGAGAGGGCGAGCATCCTGTGGGGACAGGTTTGGGGTGGACACGCACCGTCTGGAGAAGGTTATTCTCCAGTGCCCACCATCCCAAGCCAAAAGCTCCACCCTTTCTAGGACAAGACCTTAGGACTTCCCCTGAGGCTCTGCTTCTCAAAGGCTCCAGGCTACCTCCTGCTCCCAACGCCCCCATACCCACCCCGTCAAGTTTTCAACACAGGAAACCCTGATGCGCGCACACACACACACACACACACACACACACACACACACACACACACACCGAGTGCGGTGGGTACAGCCCCTCTGCCCTGCTCCCCTGTGGAACTCGCCCTGGCGGCTGCTCCTCTCCCGTTCACCTGAGAACGATTCAGGTGTAATTTTACGGCAGTGGAAGGCATAAGTGTTCAGGAGAAACCACTTTTTTAACGTGGGTCTTTTCTGGGTTGATGATGTGTCTCCGGATGCCATGGCGACCGTGACCCCCTTCCCCGTCCCCCCACCCCTCCGGCCCCCATCCCCACCCCCACCATCCCCCTCCACCCCCCACCCCCACCCCCCCCCCCGGCCACCGGCTCCCAGCCGGCCATGCCAGCCAAAGGGCAACAACAGTGTCCCAGCCTTGATGAGATCCTCGATGCTCATCATTAACAGTAAAGAGTCTAGAGTCACTGGGGCCTCTGCGCATGCCCGCGGGGATTGCCTCCATTCTATTAATGCGCCTGGGAAAATCCATTTCATTGTAGGCGTGGCCCGTTCCCTGGCTGGGATCCCAGACTGTATAAAAGCGAGCTAAGCTGAAGCGTGCGGTTTCTCTCTCCGCTTCCTAATTGCCCGTGTGATGTGACCACCTATTTCAAGCACGGTGCTGGAAAGTTCCTTGAACTGTGAGCTGAAATAAACTCTTTCTGCCTCAGGTGTCTTTCATCAGAGTATTCCGGAGGGCATGGCATCAGGAGTGTGGGGCGGCTGGTCACATCGCGACCTCTGTCAGGAAGCAGAGAAGAGATGGATGCTGGCGCCCAGCTCTGTTCTTCCTTTTTATTCAGCCCAGGACCCCAGCCCAGGGGAGGGGGCCACCCACACTCAGGCTGTGTCTCCCTCCTCTCCCCCTTCCTGGAGACACCCTCACAGGGTTCAGATGTAAGCTTCACTAGCGCCTTAAGCTGATCTTAATGCAGTTGCCAGTCAAAATCAACCATTGGACCTGACTGGAGCGGACAGGGAGGCTCAGAGGCTGGCCTTCAGGCCGGTCCCTAACCCAGGACTGCACTAGCCCACCAAAAGTACAGAACCCCTAAAGCCAGTGCTTCTGGAGGCCTAGTCCACAAGACTGGGAGGTCACCCCACACTGCTCCTTTCACTTAGAGTCCCCTCTGAGCCCACTCTTCTGTACCATCCTTCCCTTCAGCTCTGAGCCTGTACTTCTTCACATAGACCAGGGGCGCAGGTGTCTTCTGCTTCCAGTGTGAGCCCTCTCTCCCTCCATCCCCACCCCCCGCCCCTCCCCCGCAGGTTTGGCTGAGTGCGGGGGGGGGGGGGGGGAAGGGAGGGGCGGGGGATGCGGGGCGGGGCAGACAGATCCAGACAACTGGCCAACTGGCCTTGTTACTTCACCTTAGCACTTCCCAGGTGGCACGCACTCTCTACGGAGTCACTCCTGCATTTGACAAATGGCCTGAGGACCATCTTGCACCATGTCCCTGTGGGTAAAGGGAGACACTTGTGACCTCACATGGTGCGCCCCTCTCTATTTACTCACGGAGAAGGCATGAAGCCAAGGAGCCTCGGTGCCTGGGCTTCCAGAGACAGGTTGTGAGGCTGTGTATTGAGAGTCAGTGTGTGGGAACTTGTGGGGGGGGGGGGGAAGGGAGGGACTGGCTTTAGGCCAATTGTATTCCATCTTACTTTTGAGACAAGCTCTCTCACTGGACCCTGGGGTCGCCTGCTAAGTCTGGGTTGGCTGGCTTGCCAGGGCTGGGGTTGCAGCCTCACACCACTGTGCCCGACCTTCCTTGATTCTCAAAGAGGAAGGACTGAGTGCCGGGAGATCCAAACTCTGCTCTAACTTGACCTTCTCCCCAGCCCCAGAGTTACAGGCGTGCGCCGCCACCAACCCGCGCATTCTCAGATGACGTATTTTCCCAACCAGTAGACTCCACCCTCATCGACTGCCAAGAGTGTCAGCTACAGTGTGAAGAACTGAAGTGTGAGTGAGGCGTAGGCTGGGCTCCTAGAACAGAGAAAAGGCCGCCTGATACTTTTGACTGTGGGACGCAGCCTGGGTTTCCTGCCCTAATTCCTCCCAAGCAGAATCCCCTCAGGGGCCAGAATCTGATCTGGGTTCAATGTCTGGAGACCTCAAGGATGGGATCCCATGGAACTGCAGCCGCCTGCATTTACATATAGATTTCCCAGGGCGGGAGCTGCCTGCCCTCCCTGATGGGGCGAAACCATTCTTGATTTTTTTTTCTGATTACCGACACTTTGGCTTGAAGAGACGGGTGCTGCGTGCTGGCTTTCTGAGTCTGGGAGGTGGTTGGGAAATTAACAGCAGAAGGTGCTGCATTTAGGGGGATCTTTTCCAAAAGCCAAGCTGCAATCAATCAATACCGACTAGAATGAGAAGAAAGCGGCCTTCCGTTTCCTTCCCGTCTCTGGCTCAGTAGTTAGTAGTTCGTCCTGCGCTCACCCTCCTTGCCTTCATTTCCATCCTATTTCTGCCCTTCTGGCTAGTTTTGTATTTCTTACGGAGGGCGGGCTAGGCTGGCCAGCTTAATGAGCCTCCCAGACTTGCTAGCAGATAAATGGCATGCCATTAGCCGCCTGTTAAACGGCCATATTTCTTCCTCGGGATGAGGGCTCAGTATCTCTCACGTGAAATACGTCCTGACGAGCCCCCAGTCCCCAACGTGAAGTACTGAGCAATTACTCAGTGGTGATCCCAGAGCTGTGGCGGCTCGTGGTAGCTGCCTCTTCCGGCTCAGCTCTTTGTATTGGATGGAAACGGGGACCAGGCTGGCTTCTGTTTCCCTAAGACCGATGTCTTCTCACTGTTCCCTTTCCTGTACTTTAGCTTTCTGTGGAGCTTATCCCCCAGCATCCTTATCACATCCTTGGTCCTTCCCCTCCGAGAGTCAAAGTAGGTCTTCTGGCTGGTGGCTTCCCTTGGCAGGCCATGTGGTCCCCACAGTCGGGAGAGATGAGTGAGTTCTACACGGGGTGTGGCAATCTGGGGCTGCCTCTCAAATCACACCCCACCCCAATCTGCCAAGGAAAGTAGGTTATTCTCTATGAGGTCTCCTGAAGTCTATTCTGGAGGGCGCCCTGAGGACCACTCAGCAGTACCTCTCGCATCGTCCAGCCGGCCTCTCCACCGTGGGTCCTCCTTCACTCTTGACACAGGGTCCCTTGCACGTGTCTCTATCCGTGTTTCCAGCACCAGCGAAGAAGGGCCCCACCAAGACGGCGACTAAAGGAACTAGCAACTCAATACACTGGGCTCGGATCTTACGGCATGCAAAGCCAAAAGCGGGCACAGCTGAGACGTAGGAAAGCCGACTCGTTACTAGTGGCAGGGGAGGACACCTACAGGCTGTCCCCTCATAGAGAAAAAGGAAACATGGGGATTTAGCTAGGGATCCCATATACAACCACATGGGAGGGCAGCTTAGGAAGCCGCATACACCCGAGCATGCTCAGTTAAGATGTATATCACTGAGCATGCTCAGTTAAGATGTATATCATTGGGCATGCTCAGTTAAGATGTATATCATCTTTGAGCATGCTCAGTTCACCAAGGAAAGATGGCAGATAGAGGCCATATTGGAAAGGTTGATATGGCAGAGAACACTTCTCAACACTCTTTTCTTGTAAAGATAGAAGAGGAATTCTTCTAGAATTATTTCGTCTCTCTTTTCAAAAATGGTTTCAGTTGCAGACAAAGGAAAGGGCACCTTGAAGTTATCTTAAATCAACAGTTTGTTCCACAACAGCCAGTAGAACAGTGTACTCATTACAGAAAATAAACAAATAAATCTTTTTTTAAAAAAAGAAAAGAAAAGCCGGGCGTAGTGGCGCACGCCTTTAATCCCAGCACTCGGGAGGCAGAGGCAGGTGGATCGCTGTGAGTTCGAGGCCGGCCTGGTCCACAAAGCGAGTCCAAGGCAGCCAAGGCTACACAGAGAAACTCTGTCTCGAAAAACCAAAAAAAAAAAAAAAAAAAAAAAAAAAAA
>OU015746.1:4525749-4550116 GCA_907169655.1 Acomys percivali | reverse complement strand
AAGAAAGAAAGAAAGAAAGAAAGAAAGAAAGAAAGAAAGAAAGAAAGGTAGAACAAGTAGAGGGAGGGAGGGAGAGAGAGAGAGAGAGGGAGAGGCCCTGGGCGGGGCCACGCCCCCATGGTGGGTAAGCGATGACATCACAAGTAGGCAGACTGAAGCAGAATGGTAACACTTGTCACACAGCAAAATCTCTTCTTCCCTCTTTGGATTTCACTGCAGAAACGTTCTCTACTTAGAAAGTGATTTGTTCATTTACTTCTGTTCATATTTGAGCATTCGTCAGCACATATGTATCTGTACCGTGTCCGTGCAGAACCTGCAACGGCCAAAAGGAGTCATTGGATCTCCTGGAGCTGCCATGTGGGTGCTGGGAACTGAACCTGGGCCCTCTGCAAGAACAGCAATTGCTCTTACCCACTGTCCCATCTCTCCAGCCCCCAAAGTTCTCCACTTTTAGGAATGACTCATGTGATTAGATTTATTTATTTATTTATTTATTTATTGGTTTTTAGAGACAGGGTTTCTCTGTGTGGCCTTGGCTGTCCTAGACTCACTTTGTAAACCAGGCTGGCCTTGAACTCACAGAGATTTGCCTGCCTCTGCCTCCCTAAGTGCTGGGATTAAAGGCACCCCTTGCCCTGCTGACCCTCCCTATTTTAAGGTCTCTAACCTCAATTACATCTCATATGCAAAATTCAAGAGTCCCCAAAGGGCCCACCCGGGCCCACCCCCCCATCCCCCACCCCCACCCCACCCCCACCCCACTCCCACCAGCTTCTTTGTTTTCTTTTGCTTTCCCTTTGAGATGGTATCTCACTGGTTCCCATGTGCTAACTTTGAGCGTACGATCTCTCTGCTTTGGCTCCTCAAGCACTAGGATGGTAGGTATAACATGTACCCCCATACCTAGCTGTCACCCTCAGGTTTGTTTGTTTTTATATGTCTGACACCCTCAGAGCCAGGTGTGGGTGTTGGCGCAACAGTCAGGGGAAGAGGCCCAGAGCTGTTTCCAGATGGTAACCAAGGCATCTCCACTTTCCCACTGAGTGAAATCACATGCGTATGACCTAACACCCAGCACATATTGGTGACACACAAGAAGTGATGCCAACGGGGAAGTTCATACAAGATGTGGTGTCTAAGCCGGGCGGTGGTGGCGCATGCCTTTAATCCCAGCACTCGAGAGGCAGAGGCAGGCGGATCTCTGTGAGTTCGAGGCCAGCCTGGTCTACAAAGTGAGTCCAGGACAGCCAAGGCTACACAGAGAAGCCCTGTCTCGAAAAACAAAAACAAAAAAAGAGGTGGTGTCTAAAGCCTGGACTACATACAGGTTTGGTCCACCGTCATTTCCAGACCTCTGGAATTTAAGCTGACTCCATGTGACCCAAAACCCTCACCGCAGGTCACTGTGAATCAAGAGTGATGACCGAAGAAGGCTCTACATAAGCAAAGATGCTCCCAGCGACTTAATAGTCCAAGGGCCTAGAGGTTCTCTGTAGCGGCAGTTTTGAAATTTTGGTTTCTTTAAAAAAAAAAAAAAGAAAACAGAAATATTATATGTTTTCGTTTTAATCCCAGGCATGGGGACATGGGGACATTTTGTAGCAGCTGAGTATGATTTGCCTCAGGCCCTACAGAGGCGTGGTTTTGCCAGCTGCCAATGGTTTCCGTGACTATGTGGCATTTGGAATTCTGGGAACGTTTCAGAGGGGATATAAATGCTAGAGCCTGTGAGGCACAGCGAGTTGTTGGTTGTGGTTTGTTATGTAGTCGTGCACAAAGAAGAGGCAAGAAGAAGGAATTAGCTGTCCTGACGGTGAAGATCAGACTTGCCCCAGGGAGCTCGATGCCCCCAATCTGCAGGAAGTGGTCTAACGATGCCATCGCCCCCTTTCCCCTCTATCCCTTTTTCTCTCCTAGCTAGTGTTAAGGGGCCGAAAGGCTGGGTGAAAGAAAGACCCACAAAGTAGCCAACGCTGGCTACAAGCAGTGGTGAAATGTCTGGTCACAGTCCTCAAGGGCCCAGGAGCCACACAACAGGAGCCGCCCTCCCTAGGCTGATGAGTCCCAACAGCAGACCCTGTAGCTAACTCAAGCAAGTCCCCTGACTGGAGTAGGGACATCTGCAGGAGAAGGTGTGTTGTCAGTCACACTGAAAACTGGTCTTTCAGAGGCTTATAGGGCAGTGAGAGTGGGTCTTCCGGGGGCGCATGGGACAGCGCTTTCTGAAGTTACCGGCTGCTGCTGCTGCGGTGAGCTGCTGGGTGCTGGTGACAACAGTCCTCTCCAAGAGCAGTGGAGTCTCCTCCCTGCTGGGCCATCTGTCCAGCCCCTCATGATTTCTTGTTGTTACACTGAGGTGTTGTACATTTCCTAAACATCGTTCTAATCCTCGGTAGGCTCAATAAAGGCAGGCTCCTGACTCTGGGCTAACTCATAACACCCCCACACCCCATTTCAGTCTCTGAATCTGTTTCTTCTCCCTCTTGCTTCCAGCTTCAGGGGTTTGCTGTGAGACCTAAACTGCAGGAGGAGCTCACGAGTGCCTGCCCCCTCGCATGCCTTTGAGAACCCTGTGATCGAGTTAAGTAACTAAAAAGCCTTCTCTAACCGTCCCCTTTGGCTTTCTCTATCAGCTCTCACACGATGGTGTTGATTTTTATCTCAGGGAAACCAAGGCTTGTCACTCAATACCGATCGGAAGATTCTCCCAGAGTAACGAAATCCATGTTAGCAAGTGTGGAAGCTTCGTCCTGAGTTAGGGATAACGACCAGGCTGCACCCCCCACCCCAGACACAGAGAAAGCTGCTCCCAGAAGAGACACACACAAGAAAAAAGGAGAAAACAGCAAAGGACACACAGGCTTCCACACGAACCCACAGGCACAGCTCTCCCACCCCAAGAGGCCCCAGGTGACCAGTTGCTGTGTCCCTCCTCCTGGCCCCCACTCCCTGACGAGTACCTGTAGGTAGGTAACCACTCCCTGCTTTCCCTTCCCCGGCTTGATCCAAACTGGTGAGCTGTAATGATGAGCTTTAATTGCCAACTTGACACCATCAGGTTGACCTGTGGGCATGGGGGTGGGTGGTGGTGTCTTAATTAAGTTAATCGATGGAGGAGACCCAGCCCACTGTGAGCAGCCCCATTCTCTAGGCAACG
The DNA here is from genome assembly GCA_907169655.1 of Acomys percivali. Taxonomy (NCBI): domain Eukaryota; kingdom Metazoa; phylum Chordata; class Mammalia; order Rodentia; family Muridae; genus Acomys; species Acomys percivali. Next base: position 4,546,956 of record OU015746.1, on the reverse strand, counting down.
GATTCCAAGCTGTATATAAGTGAGTAAATCAGACTGAGCTCAAGCAAGTGAGCATATGTGCATTTATCTCTCTCTGCTCTTAACTGCGGCTGTGATGTGACCAGCTGTTTGACCTTCCTGCCTCCTTGACTTCCACACAGAGGTAGACTGTCACCTGAGACCACAGGCTGATATAACCTCTTTTTTCCCTAAGTTGTTTATTGTCCGGGTATTTTATCACAGCAACCGAAATGAAACTAGATCATAGATGAACCCTTGTCCCTTCAAGATTTTTTGTTGTTGTTGTTTTGGTTTGGTTTTTTGTTTTTGTTGTTCGAGACAGGGTTTCTCTGTGTAAGCCTTGACTGCCCTGGACTCACTTTGTAGACCAGGCTGGCCTCGAACTCACACCGATCCGCCTGCCTCTGCTTCACAAGAGCTGGGATTAAAGGTGTGCGCCACCACCGCCCTGCTGAGATTTTATTCTTTTGTGCATGCCAGGACTTGAACCCAGGGCTGTGCATACTCTCAGATGCCTAAGATACATGAAGGTTTCAGATCCCCAGTCAGGTTCCTGGCCATCCTGACCACATAGGCTCTGTGGTCCCCTCTGCCTAGGGCCCTGGGACTGTGCTAATGGAGGCATCCTGTTCTTCCTTCCCTGAGGGTGACACCACCTGTACTCCCAGGCTTTGCTGGTCTTCCTGGTGGTACTCAAGGCCTCTTGAGGCTCAGACTTCTTCAGCCTCAGTCTTTACTGCCATCTAGTGGCACCGAGGCTCCTTGCAGGGAGGAGGGTTTAGAGCAGAAAGATTCCTGGGACAAAGGCACCTCTGTGAGGATTCAAGGCACCAGAGTGGGTGTGCAAGCCTAGGAGCGGAGCAACCGGCCCAGGCTGGGGCCTCTGGACCGGGCGCCAGGGACGCTGTCTCCCTATAGAGCCTGCTCTAAGCCACTCTGTGATCATGCCCACGGTGTCAAGTCTGGCGAACAACATAGTCCAGTTCCCAAGGAGAAGAAAGGGATTTGGGAGCCAGGGAGCTAATCAGACAGTTTATGCAGCTGTCCGTCCAGAAAGTATTAAGCTGGGACCAGGGGAAATGGCTCAGTCCACAGAGTGCTCGCTGCACAAACACGGGGACCTGAGTTTGATCCCAACGCGCGCAGTGCGCACGCGCGCACGAAGCCGGCGTTTCTGACAGCGCTTGAAACCCCAGCCCCAGGCTGTCTTGGGGATCTCGGAGACGTGACCCGCAAAGGCCTGGCTTGTGGTCGTTCCCCGAGTTCCTCTCCTGGTGCTCGCTGTGTTAACAGAAGGTAGGAGCAGAGCAGCGGGAAGGAACAGAATGTATTGTCTCCTTGTTCTGGGGACCAGAAGTCCAAATTCAAGGTGCCAGCAGGGTGGCACCATCTGGAGGCTGCGACGCGGGAAGGCTGAGCTTCTAGTCATGGGTCTCCTTGTAGATGCGTTAGTCCCATCTCTGTCTGTCACATCATGCACGTCCCGACGTGTCTGTGGATGCCGGTGACATCGGATTGGAGCCCACCCACTTCAACGTAACCTCCTATCCAGGCTAGTTTTATGTCAACTTGACACACACTAGATTCATCTGAAAAGGGGGAGCCTCAACTGAAAAAAAGGCCTCTCTAAGATCTAGCTGCAGAGCATTTTCTTAATTAGTGATTGACAGGAGAGGCTGCAGCCCATTGTGGATGGGGCCGTGCCTGGGCTGATGATGGTCCTGGCTTCTATAAGAAAGCAGGCTGAGCAAGCCGTGAGAACAAGCCAGTAAGCAGCACCTCTCCGTGGCCTCTGCATCAGCTCCTGCCTCCATGTTCCTGCCCTGCTTGAGTCCCTGTCTTGACTTCCTTCACTGTTAATAGTGATATGGAAATATATGCCAAATAAACTCTCCCCCGGTTGCTTTTTTTCTCATGGTGTTTCTTGGTTTGTTTTGTTTTTTCAAGACAGGGTTTCTCTGTGTAGCCTTGGCTGTCCTGGACTTGCATTGTAGACCAAGCTGGCCTCGAACTTACAGGGATCCACCTGCCTTTGCCTCCCGAGTGCTGGGATTAAAGGCGTGTGCCGCCGCCACCCCATCCCCACCCCAGCATCATGGTGTTTCTTTTTTTTTTTTTGGTCTTTTGAGACAGGGTTTCTCTGTGTAGCCTTGGCTGTCCTGGACTCGCTTTGCAGATCAGGCTGGCCTTGAACTCACAGTGATCCGCCTGCCTCTGCCTCCTGAGTGCTGGGATTAAAGGCATGAGCCACCACGCCCGGCTGCATCATGGTGTTTCATTGCAGCAATAGAAACTCTGACTGAGACCCTCCCTCTAGCTTGACTCTATCCGCAAAGAGCTTCCCCAAGTATGGTCCCACTCTGAGGAGCCAGGGCTAGAACCGGACATATTTTGTTTCTTAAGGTTCTTTGCATTTATTTAGTGGTGTGTGTCTGTGTGTTGTGTGTGTTTGTGTGTGTGTGGCAGACAACTTGCAGGGGTTGGTACTCTCCTTCCATTGTGTGGAACCATCTCACCTTTTGAAAAAGGTTCTACCCCACCCCCATCAGCCCCAAAGCAATCGCTCTTGTCTCTTGGGACCCTACAGTCTCCTGTGATGCTCTCCAGCCCAGCTCTGACCTGAGCCCCACTGTGGATTCCCTGTGACTCATCCTTGGTCACAGCCAAGCAAATCCACTTTGGGACTTGCACACAGGGTTGGTTTGCTCCTACCTGGAAAGATGATGAAGTCCCTGATCCATGCAGGACACTTCCCAGGGCCAGTCTCCTGACATCCCTCAGGCACATGACAATAACTGGCCACCAGCTGTGGGGACATGGCAGGTGTCAAGTATACAGATATACCTGAGTGTATCATCTGAGGTGGAACGTCCTCACTGGCAGAGGCCACCTCAGAAGATTGCTCCATGGCCAGCTCCCAAGGGACCAGTGTCTGGATCACTGCTCTGAGTATAAAAGAATGTTCTAGAAGCCCAAGCTTTCTAATCCATGCATTCAGTGAGTCAAGAAAGCCCTCCCCAGGTGGTAACTCCGGACGGTTAAGGATGTGCTGGCCAGAGGTATTTGTGGTGTCCAGTGCACCCGGCTGGACAGCACTAGAGCAGGGCTCTCCTCACCTCACCTGGCTGCAGCTGCCATGGCCCCCAGAAGTGAGTCAGGTGGTTGAAGAGACACTAGGAGATGTGGGGGTGCTCTTACACCCCTGAGCAAAACACTGTCCATTTTTAGATCAGCTGTGCTTGCTTGAAAGTCCATCAGCACGGGCCTGGAGGCTGCTAGCATCCCCTCACAGGAGGGGGATGGGCTAGAGTCTGCTAACATTCCCTCACAGAAGATGGAGTGGGCCTAGAGGCTACTAGTATCCCCTCATAGAAGGGAGGGGGTAGGCTGGAGTCGGCTAACATCTCCTCACAGAAGGGGGAGCCTGGAGGCTGCTGGGGGTCATTGGACCTTCACTTCAGGGGCCACTCACTGTTCTCAGTCATTTGTATGTAATTCTAGCCTAACTGGCATGAAGAAGGGCCTCTCTCAGGAGGCGCTAGAGAATATAGGCCATGGAAAGTTACCTGAAGGAGGCTCCATCATCCATGCTGGGTGAAGACTTCCCAGTGTGGCTATTATGGGGTCACTATGCTTCTGTCAGTAACGCCTCGCCCAAGCTCTGTAAGCTCAGTAAACTCACTGGCTCCCCAAGGGGCTCTAGTGGACCTTAGAGGCGGTGTGTGTGTGTGTGTGTGTGTGTGTGTGTGTGTGTGTGTGTGTCTTTGCTTACAACTCCCCAAAGGAAAGAATCCTCACAGGAAATGTGAGGGCTGAGCTCAGCTGTGGTGAGGAAACTGAGGCAGCCTCCTGCTCTCTCTGGCCAACCACCTTTTCCACGGACTGTTTTCGTGCTGTCATTGCTAAGTCTCACAATTGAGTTTAAGCAATAGATACTGATTTTCCTGGAGGCTGGAGGCTGGAAGTCCAAAGTTGGGGGCTGGGCAGGGCCGGTTCCTTGTGAGGGTGGTGAACAAGCCGAGGCCTCTCTCCTTGCCTTGCAGGTGGCTGTCTTCTTGTCTCTCTGCAGGTCACTTTCCCTGTGTGTCCGCATCCACACTCCCTCTCTTTTGTGCATATGTGCAGTTCTGTGTGTGTGGCCCTCTCACTAGTCTTAAACTCTCTGAGTGGACGAGGGTGCCTGGACAGCCAGCCTGGGGGGGTCCATTTGTCTCTGTCTCCCTCCCACCAGGATTAGAAGTTTGTGCAGCTACCATTTTTTTTTTTTTTAATACAGCAGCCATCTTTTTCACATGGGTTCAGGGGACTGAAGTCAGGCGAACATTTCCTGACCGAGCCAACTCCTTAGACCCATCACATCCCTGCTTTCAGAGAACACCAGTGTTTGGATGAGGTCTGCCGTAAGACTTCGTCACTTGGTCACTTCTATAACGACTCCATTTCCAGGGCTGGAGAGATGGAGGAGGGAGAGGGCATGAGGTCAGTTCTAGTGCCCATGTTGGGCAGCTCATAGGCCCCTGTAACTGCAGCTCCAGGGATGCCTCGGGCATCTACACCCATGAGCACACACATAATTAAAAATAAAATACATCTTATATTTTAAAGCCCCTATTTCTAAATGAGGTCACAATTCAGGTGTGCTGGCAGTTAGGTCTTCAACCTATGCATGTTTGTTGGGAAAGGAAAGAGTTGGCCTATACTGTTAGTGATGTCTTTTCCCTAAAGCTAGGAACGCGCTGTTGTTGGAGCTGCCTGGTCGAGCACCATGCATGCTGTCAGGGCCACGCTGCCTCCCTCTGCTACTGCACACGACTTCCTGGAATCGCGGATCTTTGAGAACGCTGCAGTCAAGTGAAACACACAGCATCCTAGAAGCCAAGTGGCTTGGAAAATGCAGTTAGGCTTAAACAAAAGACAGCAATTGGACAAGCCAGCAAGACATGGCGCTAATTGGCAGCCACGCTGTTTCCTCCCACCAGATGCCTCTCGGGATCGGAAAACAACCATCCGTACGTGTGAAAGCCATGAAATTAAACACTTTAAAGAGCGGGCTAATGGTCCCCGAGACCGTGTTTCTGAGACAGCCTTTGTTCCGTGTTCCCGGCTTTCTCATCAGCAGAAAACACCGTCTCAGATTGACAGGGGCAAGAGAAGATAAGGACCAGACGCAGCCCTGAACACGGCTCCAGCAATTTTCTCTTCTATCTTATCGCAAGCTCCAAGACACATTATTTTCATCTGAAGCGTGGTTCCAATTTGGGGAAGAAAAGGGCCTTTCATCTCTTCCATCCCATGTCTTTTTTTTTTTTTCCCCTCCCTCTCCCAGTCTTGCAGGATGAACATTCCTCCCCTCCCTGACCTTTGGAATCCCAGACTCATGCCAATGGCCGGCCCTGTTGCGGACTGATAATCTCCTTCCAGCCTGAAGCATGGCTTCAGCACAAGGTACAGACTGGTGGTGTGCGGGACCATCCCAGCTTGGTGGGGAGCAGGTGGGGGAAGGAAGGACCCCTCTGTCGCTTTTACCCTTCACTTCCCAGGAGCTAAAAGTGCTGAGGTGGGAAACAGTGATGGGCCCCAAGAGCGGGAACCCTCAACAGCTCCCCCTGAACCCTGCTCTGTGCAGTTACTGCTGACCACCTCAGTGCCAAGGCTCGCCCGTGCAGAGACCAATGTCTTTGTCAGAGCTGTGATTAAGATGTCCGTTCAGAGCCAGGCGTGGTGGCGCACGCCTTTAATCCCAGCACTCGGGAGGCAGAGGCAGGTGGATCGCTGTGAGTTCGAGGCCAGCCTGGTCTACAAAGTGAGTCAAGGACAGTCAAGGCTATCAGTGTGAAGACTGATGGTCCTAAGGCTAAACTGTTCTGCCCTTCCTGGACAACCTCTCACAGACCAGCTGATGGGTGACACTAGCCTCAGGGACAGTCTAAGCCACTAAAACGTCAGGGTTGCTCAGGCTATTAGGGCAAGTATGAGAAAAGATCTCTCTCTCTCTCTCTTTCTTTCTTTAAAGATTTATTTATTAATTATGTATACAATGTTCTGTCTGCTTGTACACCTGACGGCCAGAAGAGGGCACCAGATCTCACTATAGATGGTTGTGAGCCACCATGTGGTTGCTGAGAATTGAACTCAGGACCTTTGGTTTGGAAGAGCAGCCAGTGCTCTTAACCTCTGAGCCCTCTCTCCAGCCTGAGAAAAGCTCTTTCTTTGTGTAACACAGCAAACACCTTGGGAAATAGTGACTTGTGACCTGCTCTCCTCCTGTCTTCTTTCATGTGTCACTTAATGCTAATTATTGGAGCTGTTAAAGGCTGGAGAGGTGGCTCAGTGGTTAGAGCATCTACTGCTTTTATAGGACCCTGGTTCAGTTCCCAGCACCCCCATGGTGAGTCACAACCATCTACAACTCCAGTCCCAGGGGATCTGATGCCCTCTTCTGACCTCTGCAAGCACTAAGCACACATGTGGCACACGAACATACACGTAGACAAAACACTCATAATACACATACAATAAAAACAAACCTTTAAACAAACATGTACAACTTTCCCCAGGGGCTGGAGAGATGGCTCAGTCAGTAACATGCATTCAGAGCAAGTGTGAGGCTGGGAATTCAGTCCCCAGAAACCAGATAAAAAGCCAAGCCTGGGGTGCGTGCTTGTAATTCCAGCACTGGGGAGGCTGAGATGGCCCGGGGCCCTGGGGCTCACGGTACCTGACCATTGAGCCACCCTTCCTCAAAGGAAGTGGATGGTGTTTCTGAGGATGGCACATCCCAGGCTGTCCTCTGTCCTCCGCATGTACATACGCACAAGTATACACAGGTACACACATGTGTACACACACACACCTACCTCTTCCCTAATCTCTCGGAGCCTGGCTCTGACAGAAGAGCTGCACAAAGGATTTCTGCTGACTCCTGCTGATGGCCATGTTTGGTTGTGCCTCCACAGGTTTGTTTGTTGGAACTTGTAGTAAGCGGTAGAGCCTGCTGAGAGGTCCTTGGGCTATTGGGATGTACTCATAAGGGAGCCCTGGTGTCCCTCTGGCTTCGTATTTGGCGATGTGATCTCTCCCTATCACACTCCCCTGTGCCCCATGAGAACCTTACCACAGCCAAGCTGATCCCAGAACTACATTGTTTAATCTCTGGAACAGTGGGTTAAGTAAGCTTCTTTTCTTTTTCTTTCTTGTTTTTGTTGTTGTTGTTGTTGTTGTTGTTGTTGTTGTTGTTGTTTGATTGTTTTTCAAGACAGGGTTTCTCTGTGTACCCTTGGCTGTCCTGGACTCACTTTGTAGACCAGGCTGGCCTCGAACTCACAGCGATCCACCTGCCTCTGCCTCCCGAGTGCTGGGATTAAAGGCGTGCGCCACCGCGCCGGACTAAGTTTCTTTTCTTTACAAAGTTACTCACCTCTACTATTTTGTTATAGTAACAACAGCAGCAGCAGCAGTGACAACAACAAAAACAAAAATCCCAACTGCTTACAGTGGCCCATCGGCAAGGTGTCCCACTGGGACAGTGTTAGAGCCAAGCAGACTCTGGTGCCCCATGGCACTGCACCCCTCCCCTATACTGCTGTGGCCATCACGCACACAGCCCGTATGGTATATAATCATCCAGACAGCACCTTCATAGGTCTGTGCTAGAGCCAGAACACAGGCTGTAGTAATGACAGTGGTGGACATGTGAGTCCAGGAGGACTTGCAGTAGCCAGTTGCGAAGGATACTGATGTGGCTCCTGGTAGCATCCTCTCCCACTGCACCCTCAGGTAGAGCACCCTGGGCCAGGTGGAGTGACCTCTAGGGACTCAGGGGCTCCCTTCTCCCCAGCTCCATCTCATTCTTCCTCAGAGGCCTTTCCAGAAGCCAGAGGAAATGACGCGTACCAGGAGTGCGGGCTCAGTCGCCCTTCTCCTGCCAACCATGACAAACTTCAAGTGCAGACCTAGTCAGAAAAACAAGCGGCTGGCAGCGCGTTGTCACACACTGTAGCCCTTGGAGCTACAGGGTCACAGACCGCTGAGTCGGCTGGCCTGAGCGCTGACACTCACCAACATCCCGGGGCAGCTTGAAAATCGCCAGCCCCTGGGGAGACGAGAACAGGACGTTAGATTATTCCACGATCAGGAGAGTCTGTGTCTTCCCTCCACTCCCTCCTCCTTCCCGTGCCCGAGTTCACTGTTGTGTCACCATGTGACCTGACTTCTGTCAGGTGCTAAATGAAGCTCACTCAGGGGACACCTCCCTCCTTGACGCCCAAATTAGCTCCATTTGTGTGGTAGATGTCAACATGAAAAGCCAAAGTGTTCTAATCCTGGCATGAGTTCAGGGTAAATATTGTGATGTTCTCAAAGGGGAAACAGCTATGCGCAAGAGCAAGTCTCCTTTACTGCCTGGGACTTAATTTGCGTTTTAAGCAGGTGCGGAGGTGGGGCCTCAGCTGGGCCTTAACTCTGGAACTCTGAAAGGGTGCTGGCAGAGGGGTGGTCTGGAAGACCCCTCTCTTAGCATCATCCTAGGAGCTGGGTCCCATCTAGCTCTCTGCTACCACCATGCAGCTGATCCTAGTGGCATCCTGTTACTGTGACAAACCCCATGACCTGCAGTAACTTAGGGGGAGATTTGGCTTAGGCTTTGTAGGTCACAGTTCCTTGTTGAGAGAAGTCATGGCCGGAAGGCAAGCAGGAGCCTGAAGGCAAGCTTGCTTGCTATTCCACACAGCGTCGGCTCTGACCAGGCAGCTCATGCCAGAAGGTCCAGCGGCAGCGACGGAGGCACGCTGCTGAGCGAGCTTTCTTTTTTGTTTGTTTGTTTTTTGAGACAGGGTTTCCCTGTATAGCCTTGGCTGTCCTAGACTCGCTTTGTAGACCAGGCTGGCCTCAAACTCACAGAGATCCACCTGCTTCTGCCTCCTGAGTGCTGGGATTAAAGGTGAGCAGCCAGCTTTCTTATACTGCGGCCTGATACCATCTGCCGAGGGACTGGAGCCACCCACGGTGGACCGGGCCCTTCTGCATCAACTAGCAAGCAAAACAATCCTGTAGACACACCCACTGTCAATCAGTGCTGAGCACTCTCTCAGTTGAGACTCCCTTCTCAGGTCGTTGTCAAGGTGACAGCTAAAGCTCAGGAGGGCGGCAGTGGGGCACACCTATAATTCCAGCACTCAGGAGGCAGAGCCTGGTCTACACAGTAAGTTCCAGGACAGCCAGGGCTACATAGAGAGATCCTGTCTTAAAAAACAAAAACAGCCGGGCGTGGTGGCGCACGCCTATAATCCCAGCACTCGAGAGGCAGAGGCAGGTGGATCTCTGTGAGTTCGAGGCCAGCCTGGCCTACAAAGTGGGTCCAGGACAGCCAAGGCTAACACAGAGAAACCCTGTCTTGAAAAACCAAAAAGAAAAAAAAAGTCCATTAATAATGAGACAAAATAAAATACAGTAAAACTCTGCCACGCCCATATGGGAAAAGGACATAAATCCATCGCTGAAGGATGTCCGTGAATGGAGGTGCTCTATACTCATGTCTGGAAGAAAAGACTCACCGTTACAGAAATGTCAGCTCCACTAAATGATAAGTGATGTAAAAATGTGGTGCAGGTCCAGTCAAAATGTAGACACAACTCAGGAAATTTGACAAGGTGATGATAAAAAAAAAATGCTTAAAGAGAAACAAAAGACTAAAAATAACGAAGCTATTTCAGAGACACAGCACCATCAAAGATGCCCAAAAAGAGCCTCTCAGAGTGTCACACAACTGGGGGTCCATGCAGCCTGGACAGACAGGCCCCGCCCTGCGTCTCCATCCTTTCCTCACGACACCTCTGAGTTGGCAGTCGTTGGCACCACCAAGCGACCCCTGAAGGGACAAGCTTCATACAGATGATGAAAAATGGTGGGGCACCTCACCATGGAAAGAGGGTTCCAAAAGCCTCTCCTTCCACAGGGCCCTCCCAGGGGATGACATCTGTGGGCCCCAGGAACTGAACCTGGGACTTCAAGCACGTTAGGTAAGCATTCTATGTTAAGCTAGGCTTTCCGACTCGAGTCTCAGGAAACTGCAAGGGCTGTCCTTGAACCTGCCATCCTTGCGTTTCAGCCTTCTAAGTGCCTGGGATTACAGGTGTGTGCCCCCCGTGTCCAGCAGAGGGCACCTGTAACCACATGCATACATACATGTGTGGGGATTCATGCATTTGTGTGCACATGCGTGTGGAAGCCAGAGGCAAGCATGAAGACCTGAGTTCAGACCCCTTGCACCCCTGTAAAAATCGGGGTGTGGTGGGGTATGAGCCTGCGTCTTAGCTACACAGTCTACAGCTGTGAAGAGGCACCATGATCAAGGCAGCTTATGAAAGAAAGCATTTGACTGGGGGCTTGCTTACTGTCTCAGAAGGTGAGTCCATGACCACTGTGGTGAGGAACAAGGCAGCAGACGGGCAGGCATGGTGATGGAGCACTAACTGAGAGTTCACATCTGATCTGCAAGATGGAGGCGCGCGCGCACACACACACACAGAGAGAGAGAGAGAGAGAGAGAGAGAGAGAGAGAGAGAGAGAGAGAGAGAGAGAGAGAGAAAGGGAAAGAGAGACCTGGTGGGAGCTTTTGAAACCTCAACCCAGTGACACACCTCCTCCAACAAGGCCACGCCTCCTAATCCTTCCTAACCGGTTCCATCAATTGGGACCCAAACATTCAAATACATGAGCCTATGGGGGCCATTATTACTCAAATCACCACAGCCTGTAGACCCAGCACCTCAGTGGTGGGGACAGGAGGATGTGTGGGGCTCACTGGCTAGTCCAGGTGAGAGACCCTGTCTTGGAGAAGAAGATGGAAACGTGTTAATTATTTAAAGAGAGAGAATGTGTGTGCACTCATGCCATAGCATATGTGAGGAGGTCGGAGTTTCTCTCTTTCCATCAGGCAGGTCTCTGGGGATCGAACTCCAGTCATTAGTCTTGGCAGCAAGCACCTTTACCTGCGGAGCCATCTCATCTGCCTAGTTTTTTGTTGTTGTTTTTTTTTAAGATTTATTTATTTTATTTATTTGCATAGGAGGGCTTTATCTGCAGAAGAGGGTATCAGATTACATTATAGATGGTTGTGAGCCACCATGTGGTTGCTGGGAATTGAACTCAGGACCTCTAGAAGAGCAGGTGGCGCTCTTAACCACTGAGCCATCTCTCCAGCCCTCATCTGCCTATTTAAAATTTTTGTTTTGTTTCTTGGTTTTGTTGCTGTTGTCTTGAGACAGGGTTTCTCTGTGTAGCCTTGGCTGTCCTGGACTTGCTTTGTAGACCAGGCTGGCCTTGGACTCACAGCAATCTGCCTGCCTCTGCCTCCCGAGTGCTGGGACTAAAGGTGTGCGCCTCCACACCAGGTCTTGTATACTTTAGATTTTTAAAAGATGAGCAGAAGGTCCAGAAATGCAGCTCAGCACAAGACAGCTTGTTTCATGCAGGTGGTGGCGGCGGTGGCGGTGGCGGTGGCGGTAGCGGCGGCGGCGGCGCATGCCTTTAACGCCAGCACTCAGGAGGCGGAGGCAGGTGAATCTTTGAGTTTGAGGCCAGCCTGGTCTACAGAGTGAGTTCCAGGGCTACACAGTCATGGGGAGGAAAAGCAAACAAACAAACAAATGAAAACAAGTGGTTGCTTCAAATGCAAAAGACCCCAGGTTCCATTCCAAAACCAAATAAATAAATAATAAAAAACAAGATGAAAGGAGCCCCCCACCCCACCCCCAACCCCCGGGGCCCAGTGGTGCAAGCTCCTGCACAGACAGGTAGTGAGGATCCAGGATCAGTGACTGAACCTATGAGGCCCTGGGTCATCCCCTCTGTGTGGTCCCCAGCGCAGGTGCATAAGCCTTCAATCAGACAGCAGCAACATTCTGCAGAAACAGGCAAGAGGCTGCCCGCCCTCCTGTAGACAGAGCTCTGCACCTCAGGGCCCCCTGAAAGCCCCTCTCCCCCTCCTCCCTCCCCCTCCCCCCACTCCAACCCCCACCCTCTCCCCCTGCAATGAGCACTCTACATCTGCATCGGAGACACTGACACCTGCAACTGGCCCTCCCCTTCAGGAATAGGAGCCCATTTCTGCTCGCTTAGGAACCCACAGCCTACTGCAGGAGGCACACCACCAGCCCGAATCCCTCAAACTCCCATGTAAACCCTGCAGTCCGGCCACTGCTTCCGGGCACACCTGGACCGGGCCGCCTCTTTCTTGTTATCAGCTTGACTGTGACTGAAACCAATTAAAATCCAAGCAGCTGGACACGCCTGTGAGGGATTTTTTTTTTTGGGGGGGGCGGGGGGATTGGATCTTTTGAGGTGGAAAGACCCACGTTAAACCTGGGCCACACCTCCTGGTGGCAGCCCACATAAAATGACCCGGATGAAGGAAGCTTTCGCTCTTTGCTTGCTTGCCCTCGCTGGGACTGGCATGTTCATCTACCCTGTCGCTGAGGCATCCCTACTTCCTCAGGATTCCAATGTGTACTGACGACCAGCTGAGAGGTCCAGCCTCACGGACTGAACAACTGTGGGACTCCTGGCCTGTCCGTCAGAAAATAGCCATTGCTGGACCAAAGCCTGTAAGGCACTGTAATCAATCCCCATGTGGTGGTGGTGGTAGTGTGTGTGTGTGTGTGTGTGTGTGTGTGTGTGTGTGTGTATGTCCGTGTCCCCATTCTATCAGCCTGTCCTTCTAGAGAACCCTGGTTCACACCTAAGCTCCCCTGCGAGTGCTTTGGCCTGTCCACCCTCCCACTTAAGTCTCTATTCTTGGGAATTCCCCTCGAGCCCAGCAGGATATTTTGAGCCACTCTCTTGGGGTGACTCTAGCGTGACTTCAGCTGGAAGGAACCCCCAGTTAAAAGGCTCAACTTGCCAAACTCCCTGCAGCTCGCTGTGATGGCTGCCCTGTTGCCTCTTTCCGCCTCTCTGAGCTGCCAGCACCTTCCTCCGCCTTCAAACCCGGCGGCTTGAAATCTTCAAACTCTTCCCTCCTCCTAAGCTAGTAAAGTCTAAAATTCTTCTTTCTAACACACCTCGCCTTTGGTTGTTTAATGCATTCCTGGGGCATGTGGTGGGCTGGGTTTTGTTTTGTTTTGTTTTTCTAACGAGGTGGAAGCGGGTCCCCAAGGCCAAGACTGGGGTCTGGTCCGTTTCTGACCTCACCACAAGGTGCGGCAGACTGCAGTGCTCAGAGACACCACCAGAGGGCGCACGAGGCTGTGGAATTGTCTCTGTCTCCACGTGGCAGAAACAGTTCGGCCCATCCATGGCCGATCCACCGGGGGGCACCTGTAGTCTCAGCTACTTGGGAGGTTCAGACAAGAGATTCGGTTCAGCCCAGCTGTTCTCAGCTAGTCTGGGCGACACAGTGAGGGAAAATTCTGTCCCTCAGGATCGCTTACTGATTGGACACAGAAGGCTGGAGGACACAGAAGACTTCAACTCCAGTCACAAAGAGCCCGGTGCAGGCTGCCGATCTCAAACCTGTTTGGGTTGTTGAGCATTTGTTTATTACTTTTGTTTTGTTTTTGTTTGCCGAGGTAGAGTTTTTCTGTGTCTCTTTGGCTGTCCTGGACTCACTTTGTAGGACAGGCTGGCCTCGAACTAACTGAGATCCGCCTGCCTCTGCCTCCAGAGTGCTGGGATTAAAGGCGTGCACCACCAACTGCCCCACTAGATTACCGAAGTTGAACAGTATGGAGCAGAAGAAGCTGAAATAATAGGTGTGAGGGGAGAAAGGAGTGGGAGGGTCCTGGAAACCTCACAGTCTTTCTCTCACAATGCTTTCCAAGTGTCTTTACCGCCCCCACCCCCAGGATTTCTCTGTGTAGCCTTGTCTGTCCTGGACTCATTTTGTAGACCAGGCTAGCCTCGAACTCACAGCGATCCGCCTGCCTCTGCCTCCCTCCTGAGTCCTGGGATTAAAGGCGTGCCTGGGTTTTGACTCTTTACATAACTTTACGGAGGAGAGCCCTGTGAATCTGTTAAGTGTCGCGGGACTTTTTGAGACTTACGAGTTATTTTCTGAGTCTTCAGGACCCTCCCTGGTACGCTTTCTCAGGCTTCCCTCCAGGGCGAGATGTTTAATAGGAATTTACTGCACTGCACTGACTTTGCCCTGGGGTGATTTGTATCAAAATCTCCGTGGAATTTGCTACTTGAATCCTGGCAACACCTTGGGACGACTGAAACTTGGTACTATGTGCAGGTCTTGGATGCCACTTTGGGGACTGAGGGTTTTAGCCTAGAGATGCCACATCACAGAGTCAAACCCTTTGATGGACCCCAGTGCGGTGTCCGTTGAAGGCTAGATTCCAGGATTCAGAGAGTGCGGCTTTGGCGAGCCATCGGATTAAGAGGGTGCAGCAACGCATCAATTGATGCCACCGATGAGTTCATACTGTAATGGAGTGTTACGGGTTTGCAGCAGGACCAGGTAGGTTTCTAAGGGCTTTGCCACAACGGAGCGGGCTGGCTGGACTTGGGAAAGTCACTTGACCCCTCTGGAACTAAAGCTTTCTGGCCTGCACCGTTGGCCCAATGTCCTGCACAGGGCTGCGCAAGTGGTAAAGGGCCAGTGGCCAGCTCCTGGCGCTCAGGGGTAGGAAGTCTCTCCCGCTTGTACCCGCGTCCACAAGGTCCGACACCCCCGGGGTAGCCCCGGCCGCTAGAGCGCGGCTAAACCGCGGCCCCTTTAAGGTAGCCTTGGATGACCCAAAGGCTAGAGCGACCTTCTATCAGCAGTCTCGATGGTAAGTCTTCACTTCCGGCCGGAAGTGCATTTGCTGAGCTGCTTCCGCCCGCGGAGAAGAACCGGCCCGCGTGCTTCGTGCTGAGAGGGACGTAGTCTGTGTAGCACGGCGCGGAAGCGCGATGGAACCTCCAGTCAGGGCTCCAGAAACCATTCCCGGGGCTTGAGAAGCCGCTCCGGGACTCCCACGGGAGGAGGCTGACCCCACAGGCTCGCGTGCAGCCGCGGGATGGGCGGAGGGGGGGTTGTGCAGGAAGGCGCTGTGCCCGGGCCGCCCCTCCGGCGGTGCACAGACTTCTTTTACGTCTTTAATTTTTTAAATATATATTTTATTAATTTATTCATATTACACCTCTGTTGTTAGCCCATCCATCCCTTGTATCCTCCCTCCCTCCCTCCCGCTTTCCCCCTACTCCCCTCCCCTGTGACTGTGACTGAGGGGGACCTCCTCTCCCTGTATATGCTCACAGGGCAGACTTCTTCAGTGCGCGAGCACCACACGAGGCCATCTGCTTAAAACTGAATTGTATTCCTATTTTCTTTTTTCACCCAGAAAATGAAATCTACAGCCCCCAGCGACTGGACGAACCCACGCAACTAATTCCTTTCTCCTGTGAGGAGAGTTTCCACTGCCTTTCATGAAGCTTGAGTGGCCCAGGTATGTCCAAGCCTGGAGGTACAGTGTCCTAAGGCGGACGGTCCGGGGAAAGGCTCCTGTGTGGTTGAACCTACCGGAGGTGGGTGCAGCCTTGTACCAGACAGCCCAACCTTGACCTAAAGTAAACTCCCAGGGGAGCATCTTCCCTGGGCTTAGAATGTGCAGTAACAGGTGTGAACATCCTAGCAGCAGTTTGGTGGTCATGTATGGTACTGCAAACAGGCCCCTGCTGACGCTGTGGAGACCGAGTACCGCTCCGTACCCCTCGGAACTCTACAGCGCCTGGTGTCGGTTTGTTAACTTAAATATTTGATCCATTACTCCAGCCCCTCATTGTAGGTTTTTTGTTGGTTTGTTTATTTGTTTTTCTTTTTGAGACAGGGTTTCTCTGTGTTAGCCTTGGCTATCCTGGACTTGCTTTGTAGACCAGGCTGACCTCAAACTCACATCTGCCTCCCAAGTGCTGGGATTAAAGGCATGCGCCACCATGCCCGGCTCAGGTTTTGTTTTGTTTTTTAAAGATTTGTTCATTTTATTTATTGCATATGAGTGCTTTATCTGCAGAAGAGGGCACCAGATCACATGTGGTTGCTGGGAATTGAACTCAGGACCTCTGGAAGAGCAGGCGGCGCTCTTAACCACTGAGCCATCTCTCCAGCCCTTGTTTTGTTTTTGAAGACCCTATTTTAAAATTTATGAATGTTTGCCTCGTGCCTCCAGGGGTTACAAGAGGATACCAGATTGCCTGGTAGTGTCATTACAGATTGTGAACCGCTGGTGTGGATGCTGGGAACTGAACCCAGATCCTCTATAAGAGGAGCAAGTGCTCTTAACTACTGAGTGATTGCTGCAGCACCAGACCCACCCACCCCTTTTAGGATAGGGTCTCATTTAGCCCAGGCTGCCCTTGAACTCATGTAGCTGAGGTTATCCTCCTTTCTCTGTCTCTGGATGCTGGGTTACAGGCACCCTCTGCCACGCCTGGGGATCAAACCAAGGGCTTTGTGTGCACTGGGCAGGTGCACATACATTTGTGGTTTCAGACATCTCTGGATTAGACAACAGTAGGACCCAAACAAAAACAGATGACAGAGATGGTTTCCCTGAGCAAGCACGGGCCTGTGTGGCTGACTCTGCAGTGTGGTTGAGGGACTGGAATTTGTATTCTAAGTAGCCACGTGGGGCCAGCGGTTACCACATTGGAGGTCCCGGGTCAGGTGGTGACAGGGATCTGTGGTAGTGAAGGCGCGTCACGGTGCTTCTCTGTCACTGGGCCTGGCTAGAGTGTGGCTCTGTGAGAGAGTGTGTCCTTACTGTGTCTGAGGCCCTGCGTGTTAAGGGATATAGCATCTGTCAAGGTAGCCATCAACAAGTAATGTCGGACAACAGGAAAGACGCTGCGCACACAGGGAGTGTGCTCCTGTGAGGGAGGTGCAGATTGGGCCGGAGGCACACGTGTGCTAGCCTGAGGACATGGTGGGGGGGGGCAGGAGAGTGCGGTAGTGGCCTCAGCCACCATAGTCCTGGCTCGTGGCTCTGTTGACCAGCAGGTTTCCAAGAAAAGCCCACAGTTCAAGAGAGAGAGAGAAGGGCCAGGGAGTCACTGGGTAGGTGACCAGCTCTGGGTGCCAGCGGTTTTGGTACATTTGAAAGATGCGCAAGTAAGAGAGGGTTGGCACCTTGTGCACCCATTTAGGGGTGTTGGGGGGCCGCATAACTAAATGTTGAGGTTTGCAGTGGATGAAGTCCGGTAGCTTGAGCTTTTCCTTTTTCAGGTCATTTGACTGGAAGATTTACAGGAACCTGCCCCGCTGTGTGCGCCCGGACCTGGTGGGTTTGGCTCCGATGTGCCTTTGGGTGTTGACTGGCTAAGGACTGCTTTGTGCAGTGGCTGTAAATAAAAGGAGCTTGGCCAGCCTTGACCAAAACGTGTGCTCTGATCGTCTGACATCGTCTCGCTGTGTGTCTCCCCTGACTGCCCCAGAACTCAGATCCACTTCCCCTGCCTCCCGAGTGCTGGGGTGAAAGGTGTGCACCACCGAGGTCAGCTTTTCACGCTCTCGGTGGTTTCTGTGCTCACTGCTATGGCCCGTGTGATTTATATGGCCAACACGTGGTAAGTGGCCCCGCTCCTGGCGGATTTGCACTCAAAGCACACTGCTGTCCGAAGAGTTCTTCAGGGAGTGTAGGTGCCAGGCGCAGTGTCCTCAAGGGGGTTGAGTGCTAAGCGGTGTCTGCATCAGGAGATGCCCAGAGTCTCCTGGATCCTATGCCCTGTGGGCACCCCTAGCACGCTCAGTAGGAATTACCAGTCAGGCAGTGGCTATTCTGGGATCCGCTTTCCTGTGTGCACTGAGGTCATCAAAACTGGTGCTGCCTCTGCACACCTGTAATCCCAGCACTTGGGAGGCAGAGCCAGGCAGATCTGTGTGAGTTCGAGGCCAGCCTGGTCTACAAAGTGAGTTCTAGTATAGTGAGGGCTACACAGAGAAACCCTATCTCCGGAAGAAGAAAAATAAAATTTTGATTTTATGTGTGGGTGTACACCTGAATGTAGGTCTGTGACTTTGGAGGGCATTGAATCCCCTAGAACTGGAGTTACAGATGGTCGTGAGGCGCCGTGTGGGTGCTAGGAATAGAATCTTGGTCCCCTGCAAGAGCAGCCAGTGTGCTTAGCTGCTGAGCCATCTCCAGGCCCAGCTGATATACCTCTTACACCCACATAGACCCCTTTTCTTGCTGGCTAGCGCACTGCACTGTGTTTCCTGCAGGAATGAGTGGCTCCCCCTCCCTCTCTCTCTCTCTCTCTCTCTCTCTCTCTCTCTCTCTCTCTCTCTCGCCTTAGGGTCATGGCTGTCTGTGGGGTTGCCTCTTGTGCTCTGACTGTTATGTAGCCTTGGTCCCCCTGGCCCAGTGTCCTCAGCAGGAGTATAATTGCCATTGCCCTACCTCTGCTCAACTGCCGGCACGTCTAGGGGACCTTGTCACAGATAGGTACCCGGCTGGCAGTGGAGTGTTGGGGTGACAAGAAGGAAGCCAGTGTGGCCTGTCTCCCGCATTGTGAGTCGTTGGCATGATGTGGAAGGCTGCCTTGGACTTTGACCTTGCTGCGCCAGGGTCTTGTCTCCTTGGCTTGCATGATGTCGCTGGCTGTGACTACTTGGGCCTCTTCGTGGTCTTAGCATCCCAGTGATCATCCTGGAGGGCCTGCTCCGCCGTCTGCAGGGCTGCCATTTCAACCCTGTGATGTAAGGCCTTCAGTGGTTTGTGACCACTGACCAGTACGTGAAGGAAGGACATAAAGCTATGGTGGAGGCAGCATGGAAGTTTCTGGTGCACAGTGGTCCTGGTGACCTAGTGAGGGCTCGGTGTGGAGGCAGGAGCCTGGGCTTTCCCCCGGGGCTGCAGGCCCTGGCTCTAGCACTAGCACTAGCTCTAGCTGGCCCTGTGGTCTTAGACATGTCATTTCCCTATTTGTACCTGGACGTCCTTGGCTGGCGCATCATAATGATGACAGTGCTTTTCAGGGCAAAATGGCACATCTCATGGAAGGAGCCCCGTTGCTCCCAAGGCAGGGAGCTGCGATGGCTGCAGTGGTCTTCCTGGCTTCATCAACAGTCACGTTTGGGCCTCATGAAGGCGGCACCAGAGTCCACGTGCTGTCTCTAGAAAAAGACTGTGCTGCCTAAGTTAACGTGGTAAGATGCAATGTGCACTGGAAAAAATAGTCTCTACTGATCTTTTTGGAGTAGACTGTTTTGGTGGCAAGTCCCTGACTCATCCTGGTGTGAGGTGATTTTCCTGCCCACAGAATGCAGTGTCTCTCTTGTGGATCCTATATACCTGCAAAACTTGTCTGGGTAACTGGGGGCTCTTGTTCACAGCTCCTTGGGGGACAGTGATGCCCTGGTTTGCAAGTCTACTCAGAGCATCAGCTCCTGGGCCCTCTGAGCACAGGCTGCAGAAAGCTGGTGGGGAGCAGCTGGGGGTGGAGAGCAGCTGAGGGTCAAGCTCCTCAGAGCCACTCAGGCCAGGGAGGCTGCTGGAGTTCACTGTCTGGCCTGGAACTTTGAAACAGGACCTCACACGTAATTCTGAGTGACTTGTTACTTAACTGTGTAGTCCAGGCTGACCTCGAACTCCCCACAGACCTGCCTCAACCTCCCAACTGCTGGGATTACTGTTCTGATGGGTTTTAAGACAGGATATCTCCTCTCCCCCCCCCCCCACCTTTGGTTTTTTGAGAGGGTTTCACTGTGTTGCCTTGGCTGTCCTGGAAGACAGGATCCCTTAAGTGGTTATAGTCAGCTTTCATGCTGTGGTACAGGTGCCTCTGCCATGTTGAGTGTGCACTGGGATTTCTGACATAGAAAGTTACCCAGGGCTGGGAAAGGGCTGGTGGAGAGATGATCATGAGGCAGGGTGGCCTGAGCTGAGGTCCCAAACCCTCTAGGAGGCATCTACATCCAGTCCTGTTGTGTGCTGCCCCAAGGTGGCTTCTTCCTCTGGCTTATCAGCCACACAGCAGTCAGCTCCCCATGAGTAGTTTGCTGGCTGCCTTTGGAGCTCGTAAGGGCATATAGACTCCACCACAAGAGTTCACAGCCAACCCGTGATCCCTCCTGTCTCCACAGATTCCCCTGATCCCTTGCCTGCCCACACGATGACAGCTGACTGGTTGACCTTAGACAGCACAGGCATGCTTAAGATGAGGCCTCCCCATGTCCCGGACTGGCCTGAGCCTCTGGATTGCATAAGGATTAGACCAGCCCCATGAAGGCTTTAGTGCTAGAGAGAGAACTTGCTTGGTAAAACTTGCTTCTAATCCTGATGTAAAAAGGCTGGACATGGTGGTGTGTGTTTAATCTCAGCTCAGGAGTGACAGAGGCAGACAGATCCCTGGGTTCAGGGTTCATTGTCCCCTGGCCTAACCTACTTGGTAAGTTCCAGGCTGGTGAGAGAACATGTCTCAAAAAAGTTCCTCCAACACACATGCAAAAAGTCCTTAAAGGCTGAAGTGTTCGGGAAGTAGGATTTTTAACTTCTCTTTTTGTCCACTAGAGGGCACAGTCCTACGTCAGCCGCTCTTTTGCAATGGCCGGTACTACCAAGCTTAGGATTCTGTTTGTCTATAGAGCCAAGACTTTTTTCACCAGAAAGCTATGCGGGGAGGAGCAGCTGCAGGGCGGGGCTCTTGCTTAGGAATTTGTCAGTTGGTCCCAGTTGTGCTCGGTTACCGGGAAAGGCTTATGTCTTGAACAGCTGACTCCAGTCTGGGCCTGTGCAGCTGGGGCACAAGGATTTGTTCTAATGCGCCTCTCCCCACAGAGACACTCCTCCAGATCCTCGCGCCACGCACGCGGGACGCACGGGGACTCCCCGAGCTAAGGCTTCAACAGCACCTCTCAACCTGCAGCACACACCCCTTCTGTGAACCTCTATCTCCAAAAATATGTATATATACAATGCATAACAGTAGCAAAATTACAGTAATGAGTAGCAGCGAAAATAATTTTATGGTTGGGGTCACCACAACATGGGGAACTGTATTAAAGTGTTGCAGCATCAGGGAGGTTGAGAACCACTGGCTTAGAAGCATCCAAGGCAAGAAGACCCTCTATTGATGCTGAGAGATACAAAATGGAGCCAGCGTGGGTAGATTACTGATTGCCATCCCCTGGAAAACAGATGTTGAGTGGGAGGGACGATTCGGGATTCCGAGTGGCGTGTGTGTGTGTGTGTGTGTGTGTGTGTGTGTGTGTGTGTGTGTGTG
>OU015746.1:4494311-4507222 GCA_907169655.1 Acomys percivali | reverse complement strand
TGTGTGTGTGTGTGTGTAGCCCCAGGCCTTGACCATGCTAAGTAAGTGCTCAGCCACTGAGCCGGCCACATTCCTACTGCTCGGCTTGTTTTGTGTGTCTGTGCCTATTCATGTGCTGCAGGTTGGAGTGTCAGATGTCTTCCTTAATAGCTCTCCATTTTGCTTTCTTTTGAGATAGGATTGCTTACTGAACTTGGAACTCACTGCTGCTGCTGGATAGGCTGGCCAGCACCCCTCAGGGATCGTCCTGCCTGTCTCTCCAGCACCCAGATGACAGCTGCACCTCTGTGGCGGGCTTCCTACACAGGTGCAGGGAATCCAAACTCAGGCCCTCACGCTCGCAGGCAAGATCTGTACTGACCAAACCAACCCTCCACCCCAGTCCAAACCCTGTTTTTTTCTCTGAGGCAGTATCTCTCTATGTAGCTGAGGCTGGCCTGGAACCCACAGCAATCCCCTTGCCTCAGCCCCCTGAGTGCTGGGACTATAGGTGTGCACCACCACCCTCTACTCTCACACGCCATCTTTACAAAATCAGATTCGAAGCATCCCTCTCAGGTCTCCCCTCCTCTCCTCTCTCCTCTCCTCTCTCCTCTTCTGTTCTCTTCTCTCCTCCCCTCTCCTTCCTCCCCTCCCCTTCCTTCCCTCCCCTCTGCTCTCTTCCTCCTCCTCCTCCTCTTCGATTCTCTTTCTTCTCTCTTCTCTCCTCTCCTCTCCTCCTCTTCTCCCTGCCACTCTCTCTGAGCCAGGGTTTCTCTGTGTAGCCTTGGCTGTCCTGAGCTCACTCTGTAGACCAGGCTGGCCTCGAACTCACAGAGATCCACCTGCCTCTGCCTCCTTGAGTGCTGGGATAATAAGCGTGCGCCGCCACCACCACCACCACATCCAGCTGTTCCTTTGGGGTATCTTTTAAGGAGATCCACCCAGTGGTTTCTGTCTTTCCCTACTTTCCAGGGTTAAGGATCTTCAAATCATCTGTGTGTGGGGACACTGGGAAGACTTGCAGAGTCCCAGCTGACAACTCCGTCAGACACTGACGGGTTTGTGGTTTTGCATGGTGCTTCTCTGCTTGTCAGGCTCTCACTGGACCCAAGGCCAAGCTGGAGCTAACTCACTGTCCACACCGCGGCCTGGGTGACTGATGAGAGTCGTCGCTCTCAGCCAAGCTGATGAATTCTCCAGAAGCTCACGGCACAAGCCTGAGACAAGCACTTTCCCTGTGGAGTGGGTCTGTCACCAGTGAGTTGCTCAAGAAAGCTGGCCTCTTGGTGACCCCGGGTATCTATTGCCTCTGGATAGATCTGGGAATGTGAAAGTCTTTGCTTGCTCTTCAGCTCAGGGCGAGGGCCTGGTTGTTACAGCTAACCTCCACTGCCAAGATGACTGGATTTAGAGTCCCCTAGAAGGTGGAGGCACACTTCAGAGCTGTCACTGGAAGAGATTTCCACAGAATTATCTGAGGAAGAAAGTCTCACCCTGAGTCATGGGCTGGAGCAGAAATTCTCAACCTTTACAATGCTGTGACCCTCTAATACAGTTCCTTACGCTATGGTGACCCCCAACCATAAACTTAATCTTATTGCTACTTCATAACTATACTTTTATATATCTGATATGTAGGATATTTGATATTCAATCCCCTGCCAAAGGGCTATTTGGGTCCAGACCCACAGGTTGAGAACCCCTGAACTAGCAGCAGACTGGAGTAAGGGGGAGAGAGAAAGCCAGCTGTGGTGGTCAGTGTAGATTGTTAGCTTAACAACATCAGCATCTGCAATCACCTCAGAGACAGGCCTCTGGGCTGCTGAGGTGGGAGGGCCCCTCTGGCACCATCCCACAGACTACTGTCTGACTGAATTAAAAGGAGAAAGTAAACTGAACATCCAACTCATCTCCCTGTGCTTCGGGACTGTGGATTCAATGTGACCTGCTGCCTTAAGCACCTGCTGCTATGACTTCTCCACCCAGGGTGTGAGGTTGTCACAGCAACAAGACAGTAACTAATAATACCCAAGTGAGTATATTCACATATCTCTGCTTCCTGCCCACCATGGCACCTGCTTCCTGTCCACCATGGCACCTGCTTCCTGTCCACCATGGCACCTGCTTCCTGTCCACCATAGCACCTGCTTCCTGCCCACCATGACACCTGCTTCCTGCCCACCATGGCACCTGCTTCCTGCCCACCATGGCACCTGCTTCCTGCCCACCATGATACCTGCTTCCTGCCCACCATGGCACCTGCTTCCTGCCCACCATGATACCTGCTCCTGCCCACCATGGCACCTGCTTCCTGCCCACCATGGCACCTGCTTCCTGCCCACCATGGCACCTGCTTCCTATCCACCATGACACCTGCTTCCTGCCCACCATGATACCTGCTTCCTGTCCACCATGACACCTGCTTCCTGCCCACCATGGCACCTGCTTCCTGTCCACCATAGTATCTCTGTTTTCTGTTCACCATGGCACCTCCGTTTCCTGTCCACTCCAGTGGTACCTCTGTTTCCCGTCCACCCCAGTGGTACCTCTGTTTCCCGTCCACCCCAGTGGTACCTCTGTTTCCCGTCCACCCCAGTGGTACCTCTGTTTTCCGTCCACCCCAGTGGTACCTCTGTTTCCCGTCCACCCCAATGGTACCTCTGTTTCCTGTCCACCCCAGTGGTACCTCTGTTTCCTGTCCACCCCAGTGGTACCTCTGTTTTCCGTCCACCCCAGTGGTACCTCTGTTTTCCGTCCACCCCAATGGTTCCTCTGTTTCCTGTCCACCCCAATGGTACCTCTGTTTCCCGTCCACCCCAGTGGTACCTCTGTTTCCCGTCCACCCCAATGGTACCTCTGTTTCCTGTTCATAACAGGACCTGCTTCCTGCCTACCATGGCAGGTCCTCTGGTGGACACTGCCACAATGTTCTGCCAAGTACCCAGAGCCAAGGGAGCACATCAAACCCTCCAAAACCCCTCTCCCCTAAGTCGTTCTGTCAGGTACTTGCATCCCAGGGCTGGCACGAGCGCCTCCTATCGCTCTCTGGGGCCTCCTTCAGACTGTCAGTGTTCTTACCCTGGAGCTGACAGGCTGTGTAGGCCAGTTTGGCTTTTCACAATGCCACTCAAGAGAACACAGCATGGTAAGACCATACAGACAAGCCTGCTCTAATGTTGGCCCACCCCTGCACAAGGCTGACTAGAAAGTTCCTTTCAGCCGAGAACCAGAAACCAAAGGCTTGGCAGTCGAAGGCAAAACTTCGTGTCATTGGGACAACTGGATGGTGGAATAACCTATTTTTCCAGTCCTGGTTCATGATGGCCACGCTGGCCCCTGAGTGACTGGAGGCATGCGGCACCCAGAGCCATGAAGAGTGAGTAGAGCAAACAGCTGCTCTGTTCCTGCCCCCTCCCATGTCCTTCTTCTCCCTAATGCTCTCTCAACATGATGCTCCACGGCTGGCTTCTCTCTCCTCCTCCATGAAGATCTAAGTCAGTCATCTTCAAGTGCACAGGCAACCAGCTCCCTCAGAACGGGGAAGGGGGTGTCGTGAATAAGTACGTTCAGTCAACAGGCATGCAGCAAGGCTGTCCCATGCCAACAGGACTGTATGTCACCCTAATTACAGGGGTTGGTGAAGGAAGGCATGTGACTCATTAATGAGGTTTCTGATCTCCACCCAGCATGGGACTGTCCCCTGAGCCTCCCACACTCCCAGTAGAATGGACATTTTCTGTTATGTAATTTGCTCCCTGGTGCCACCAAGTACAAAGGCTACAAAAGCTCAGACCCTTTTCAGCTCTGGGTCCAGGAATGCCACTCAACCCGGGGAGCGCTCTGGCCCCTACGGAGTGTGAGATAAGACACACTTCCTAAGTCAAGGTTATAATTATGCCTCCTTCCTGTAATTGCGCTAATGTGCATGCAGGCACGCCTACAGGCTGGCCACCTAAAGCTGCCATCTATATTGGGTTTCTGTCACACACACCGCTCCACAGTGCCTGCCTTATTATGCAGGGAGTGCAGGCTTTGACTGGCATGTTAACCCCAGGGGACTTCAGATAGGGTAGAAATAACTAAGCCTTCCAAGAACCTTCCCACTGCTGCCAATGAGATGAAGGCAGGCCCGGATTTGCCAACTTCCCAAGCAGGGTCCCCAGTGCTAGCTTACCAAACAGAACACACCTCTATCTGCACTGAGGCAGGCAGGAGAAGCAGGAGCTGCCTGTCTTGCCTGTCTTTAGGATCTCGGTTGAATGCTTGGGAAGAATACCCGCTGCTCTTGGGAGTCAGAAGGATGAGCCTCAGACCCTCAATAATGAATAAGAAAATCCACCCAGAGGACATCCCTAGGAAGCGGGAGTTGCTGCAGAGACAAGGCTACGTGTGGCTGAGAAAGCAAGCACTTGGGCCAGCAAGATGGCTCGGATTTTGCCACCAAGCCCGATTACCTAAGTTTAATATGCAGGACCTACTCGGTGAAAAGAGAGAACTGAGACCTTCCACTTGTCCTCTGACCTCCACACGCACACCAACACACACACACACACACACACACACACAGAGCAATAATCAACATTTCTTTTTCTTTTTTTTTTTTTTTTTGGTTTTTCAAGACAGGGTTTCTCTGTGTAGCCTTGGCTGTCCTGGACTCACTCTGTAAACCAAGTTGGCCTCGAACTCACAGCGATCCGCCTGCCTCTGCTTCCCAAGCACTGGGATTAAAGGCATGCACCACCATGCCCGGCTCAACATTTCTTTTATCCACTCCTAGGATGTTTTTAAAGTATGTATGTGATGACATAATGAAAGCCGAGTGAACAGGAAAGTGCCACCCGTAGCATAATTGCGGCAACTAATGGCGCCTTCACCCAAACGCACCCTTACGTTCCAACAGCACATATTTTGGCAATGCACGTCCTCCCGGGATTACATAACCCGGCAGGCTTACACCTACAGGTGCCACCCACCCCTGCAAAGGCTGTGATGATCAGAGGAAAGGAAGGCTTTGCAGACATGTTGAGATCCCACGCCAAGGCAAGGCAGCAGTCTGGAACGTGAAGAATCCGACCTTGGCCTAACCCTCCCTCCTGATTAGCCTGTACTGTCTCTTATTTTCCTGCACAGATGGTCAGTAATCAGAGACTTCTTTTTTAAAAAAAAAAAAATCTTGAAAAGTGAATTTTGAAGGAGAAAGGGATCACGGGGTGGGGACTCTTCAGTGCCTCTGCCCCTGAGTGCTGGGATTAAATAAAGGTGCGTGTCGCCGTGTCCAGGTATTCTGTTTATTTTTGATGCAGGGTCTCATGAACCTTCAGCTACCCTAGAACTGGATGTGGAGCGAAGGATGACCTTGCTCTTCTTTCTGACTCTTCGGCCTCTGCCTCCTGCGCTGGGATCACAGGTGTGCACAGTGGGTTTCTGTGGGGTTGAGGGTGGGCCTGCGGCTTCATGTGTGCTAGGCAAGCACTTTACCAACTGAGCCACACCCCCAGCTCATCCTATTTTATTATTTTATTTTAATTGTTGAGGATGAAACCTCAGGGCCTCCTACACGCTGGGCAGACACTCTACCACTGAGCTCAGCTCCAGTTCTTGGACCTTCTCAGCAAATTCTTGTTGTAAGTATTACCTTGTAGTGTGAAAGTCTGAACCTTCCAACGGGTCAAGTAAGTCACCTGATCACCTGTTCCTGCAGCAGGCTCCCGTGAGGAGGAGGCAAGGACAAGGTATGAGTTGGGCTGGCACAGACTGTGGTGCAGGGAGCTGGGTCCTAACAAGGTGCTGAGGCAGAGCTTGGCAACTTCCCTGGTGAGCTAAGTTCCCCAGTATGACCAGGCCAGTGGTTGCCCCTGGCACCACCCAGGGCCTGCACCTCCAGCCTTCTTCCTGCGATTCCGTGAGCTCTGCGTTCCATCATCAAACCCTCGCCTGAGCTAGCTGGAGTGAACTCTGTTGTCTGCAACGTCCATCTCCACCGCCCCGGTGTCAGAAGGCAGGGCAAACAGACTTCTGGGAGTGAAGGGAGAGTCCAAGAAGCAATGAGAAAGTTGGCAAAGACTTTTAGATGATGGCCGCCGTTTGTTGAGGTCACATGGTATGCATCATCCCAACCCTTCCTTTCCATAGCTGTAGTAGACCATGTTACAGGGACGGAAGTAAACCCAGGACATTGTGTGGTCCAGCGATTCAGACCCAGATCCCTGGTGCGCAGAGCCTGTTCTCTCCCTGACACTCCCCTCTGCATCAGCTGAATCTGCCTGCAGAAAAGTTTGGAAGCTGTTTGCCCGCTTTCAGAGTCCCGGCATCCAGCCAGCCTGGAGAATACCACAGTTCACTTGTTTGTGGCTTAATAGGTTAAGGCACTCAGTAGCCAATATCCTTAGAAAACAGGCATACTGGGCAGGTTTCCCAGAAGTGATGGCAAACTGCAAAGACTCTGTCACTGCAATGGCTCATGGGAGCTACTTACCATGTGCATTCAAGCACTGTACTAGTTGTGGCTTTGTTTTGTTTCTAGCAAAGGTAGGTGTGTTGCTTTTAAACCTAAGAATCCCATTCTGTGCCTCTATACTTGCCTTGTTTAAAAAAGATGAAGAAGCAAGCATGACTGCATGGGGAGGCTGTGGGCGGCTTTTATTCGCTCCTTGGTGCATGCCTGCTTTTAGCTTGGTTCTACAACAAGCCTGTACACATGTCACTTCTCGCTGCAAAGAACAGAAAACCTGGGACTCTGAGTGGGTTCCGTGTTAATGGCTCTGATGGTTCACATGTCCCATGAAGGAGGGCCCTGGGCATAGTGGGAACAGCATTGGCACCAAGGACTTCCTTTGTTCCTCTGGGCCTTCTGTTGTCGGCACAGCCTGACTGTGGGAGTCCAGGAATCAAAGTGGGTAGAACAGTGTCCGTTGTGTCACAATGGGACTTTCCTTATGGTGTGCCCCCGCCACCTCTACCCTGTAAGTGTCTTCCAGAACCCCTGAATCCCTGGGTCACACGCTCCCTCTCTTCAAAGTGAGTTACTCCCTGGTGGGGTTACTTTAGAGTCTGGTCTCTGCTGGTGTCACCCAGATGTAGAAGAGGGCGAAAACCTGACCAAAACTGTAGCCTTGAAGGGAGCTATGTGTGAGTAAATGCCTTGTAGGATCTGTGCCCCTGCCACGATGCTTCCATTGTGGATGGTTTGGGTTGGCTGTTGCTTCTGAGACAGGATGACCTTGAACTTCTGATCCTACTGTCTCCCATCTCCCTAGTGGATGTAACTCAGCTGGGAGGGTGCTTCCTTAACTCCTATAGGGTCCTGGGGTCCGTCTTCAGCACCACCTGCCCTGGCCAT
This sequence comes from Acomys percivali, assembly GCA_907169655.1. Classification (NCBI taxonomy): domain Eukaryota; kingdom Metazoa; phylum Chordata; class Mammalia; order Rodentia; family Muridae; genus Acomys; species Acomys percivali. The sequence goes on along the minus strand of OU015746.1, from coordinate 4,499,901 downwards.
GGTGGTTCACACCCTTAGACTCTTAGGGAGAGAGAGGCAGGAAAGCCACAAGTTCAAGGGCATCTCAACTACACAGAAAGTTTAAAGGCAGCCTGGAAATGTGAGCCCCTTCCTCCAATTAGTCAGGGTTACTCTAGAAACTAGCCCCACCTGAGGAGAGACCATATTTTTGTTCCTTTAAGCCATCAGACTTGTGGTTCTGTGTCAGGCAGCGGGAGGGTACCGGCTCACCCACCACAGTGTTTTCCCAAGGCTGTGTGGCAGAGTCGCCTGCTGCCTGCTGCGTGAAGTTCAAAGCAGTCCTCTGCATCCTGGGGCCATGGAGGAAGGTCAGGAAGGCTCAGGGGTTTTACGTCAGTGTGGTTACACATTTCTGGGATACAGTGGAGCGCCCCGCTAATGAATGCCCTGCAGGAAGCTGCAGGTCACAGGTCAGTGGCAGCCTAGGGCCAGACCAGAGCCTCTCAGACCATGACGAGGTATTTATTTTAAAGTGGAGCGAGCTTTCTGACCTTGGAGAAGATGGGAGCCTGACTCAGTGCCCAGCCAGGCAAGAGAACAATCTCTTTGTGAACCCCAGATGACCCTAGAGTCCAGATAGCTCATAATTAGCAGAAAGTGGTTTACCAAGCAGGACCCCAGTATTTTTTCCCAAGCTATCTATATTGAGAGCCACATAGATAGGCATTGGTCTTTTTGCCTCATTCCATTTCTGTTCTCTGGAACATTTTTCATATTATTTTCTGTTTGGGAGAAATTTAAGATGGAGACAGGGTTTATTTAAAAGTGGAGGGTGTTGTTAGTAACCAGCTAGAACAGTAGGCAGGATGATAATAATAACCACTTCGAACAGAACATTCTGGAGGCAGCGCTGTAGGATGCGTGGCTGCGGGAAGTATTTACAAAGTGGGGTTTATGGGTTTTTTTTTTTTTTATACAAACACTTTCTTTCCTTTAAAATTTTTAAAGAAATTAAATCTTAAAAAAATTAAATGAGAGCTGGGCAGTGGTGGCACAGGCCTTTAATCCCAGCACTCCAGGTGGCAGAGGCAGGCAGAATCTCTGTGAATTTGAAGTCCAGACTGGTCTACAGAGTGAGCTCCAGGACCACCAGGGCTACACAGAGAAACCCTGTCTCAAAAAAACCAAAAACAATTTCTTTTTTCTATCTGAGATTGCCCGGTGGGTAAAGGCTCCTGTTTCCAGGCCTGAGGACTGGAGCTTGGCACAGACTGGCTTCTGTGGGTTGTCTTCTGACCTCTGAAAGCTCACCATGACATCTGTGCACGCACACATACACAAGTAAATACATAATGTATAAACAGCGTTAAAGTCGTTGCAAATATATAAAAGGAGAGAATGCAGCTCATGGGACTTGGTTCTTTCGTCCCACCACATAGGAGGCGCTTCCTCCGTGAACTGAGCTCACAACGTCCTTGACCACCTTAGCCATCTCTCTGTCCCCACTTCCCTCCTTTTTAAAAAAAATTAATTGGCTGCTATCATTGTGTGACGGTGTGCAGATGCTGCAGCACACATATGGAAGAGGTCAAAGGTCACTGTTGTGGGGTTGGTTTTCTCCAACTTTTACATGGATTCCAGGAACCAAACTCAGGTCCTCGGGCTGTGTGAGAGCTTTACCTGTCAGTTCCCTCTCACCAGCCCTACAAACACAGTGAGATACAGTTCCTGACACCAAATTACATCAACATGTAATTAAAAGGGTTTTTCTTCTTTTCCGCTGGAGGAAAAAAAAATCCCCTAAAAGCTGCCATGGGCTTCACAGGCGCCACCGAGGCCCCATGGAGGTCGGTGTGGGATGAATAGCTGCCACTGTCCTCTGCAAGCCACACTGTGTGCATGAAACTGACCTGTCGGACAGAGCACAGGAGGTGGCTGTGAGCCCCCAGACCCGAACTGAAACCGTGTGGCTTGTGCTGCTCTGTCACCGGCCACTGGCAACTTGTAATTTCTGGGAAGGGGCAGACTCAGTTCTTTGGTGGAAGTGCAGGGCTGTGGGCCTGTGGGGTGGTGCACCAGGAGGGATTTGGGGAGGGGGAGTAGCCAAAGGCTGTTGTAGAAATGGCGAGGTTGAGGTTCAACTGAGTGCCTGTCCTAGGGCAAAGGCTGAATACCTTGAAGGAAAAGCTGGTTTTATTTTATTTTATTTATTTATTTTTTGGTGGGGTTTCGATACAGGGTTTCTCTATGTAGCCCTGGCTGTCCTAGACTCGCTTTGTAGACCAGGCTGGCCTCAAACTCACAGCGATCTGCCTGGCTCTGCCTCCCGAGTGCTGGGATTAAAGGAGTGCGCCACCACACCTAGCTTATTATATTTTTTTGTTGCTGAGGATCAAACTAATGGCCTTATTCAGGGCAAGGTGCTGGAAGCCACTGATGAGCCCTCAAAAACTGCTTTAATCTTCTTCTTCTTCTCCTCCTCCTCCTCCTCCTCTTCCTCCTCCTCCTCCTCCACCTCCCCCTCTCAATCCCCCTCCCCTTCCCCCTTCCCCTCCTCCTCCTCCTCCTTCTTCCTCTTCTTTTTCAAGACAGGGGTTCCCTGTGTAGCTCTGGCTATCCCAGAACTTTCTCTATAGACCAGGCTGGCCTAAAACTTACAAAGCTCCTCCTGCATGCTGGGATTAAAAGTGCATGCCTTCACCACCTGGATCTTGTTTAATTCATTTTTACTTATGTGTATTTTGTGTGTCTGTGTGAGTGTATGTAACATAGGTATGGGTGGGTGCCCATGGGGTCCAGCAGAGGGTGTCAGATTCTCTGGAACTTGAGTTACAGGCAGTTGCAGGCTGCAAGACATGGGTGCTAGGAACCAAACTCCAGAAGAGCAGCAAGTGTTCTTGACTCGGAGCCATCTCTCCAGCTTCCATTTCTCTCCTCTTTTTACTCTTCTCCTTCTTCTTTTTTTTCTTTTCTCCCTTTCTTTCTTTATTTATTTTGAGGCAGGTTTTAGATCTTGCTGGCCTGGAGTTTTCTATGTAGAACAGGCTTGTCTTACATGATCTTTCCGTCACTGGCCCCAGGGCACAGGGTACGCCATTGTGTCTGGCTAAGCATCCGACCTGTCTTTCTCTACTCCACTGCCTACCCTGCTGTCTGAATGAGTTAAGCTGAGGAACATAGGCTTGTTGAACTAACAAAGGACCAAATAAAGGAACAGATGAGTGGAGATGAAAATGAAGTTATTCTGAACAAAGGACAGCCAGGGACAGAATTCATAGTGGGCCACTGAGGGCAGCTTTGAAGTGTGAACTGCTTTGCCTTGTCAGCATCGCTTTGAGCAAGAGTGAGTTCATTTGTACTTTTGAAAAAGACTCCTGCTTGCAATGCTTTGGGAATGTAAGGCTCAGATGGAGAAAACTCGATACTACGGCTTTGCCTCTTTAGGCCAAACTGAAATCTTTTAAAATGTGCGAAGCTGGATGATGATCCCTTTTGCAGATCTGGCTTCTTTCTGCAGCGTGGGGATGATGCAATGCATTAGCTCAAGGCCGCTGGCTGACTGCCAGGGCTCCGTTAGGAAACTGTGCCTGTAGGGTAACCTACATTCACAGTATTTTTCCAGGCTGGAAACTTTGCCAGACTGTCCATGTCAGGAGACCTTGCAAGGCTGTCTTTAACTCCTTTGCTACCAGGTGGGAACAGGGACTCTTCCAGAAGAGGGTCCATGATCAGCACGGATGCCAACAGAAATGTTGTCCCATGTGTAAATAAATGTTGTCCCAAGTGAGAAATAATTACTCTGGACTCTTTGAGAAGCCTGGAGCACTGGGTGACCTTGACTCTTAGCATCCCACCATGGAGCTCGTGCTTATCTCTTCCTCTGGACTGAGGTGGGGGGGGCTCTGGAGGCTGACCCTGTAACGCTCCACTGATCACTACCTCAGGTGCTCTTGGGCTACCAACCCCTCAAGCATTCATTGAGCGAATTCCAAATGAGGGACACAGAAAACATGTGGCCTAGGAACCAGCAGTGGCATCCTTACCTCTGGTAAGAACTGCAGGTCACTTGCCACAGTTCTGAGATGTTGAGGTTCATGAAGGCATGCATAGCTGTTCTCCTGCATACAGGCTAGGGGCCAGAGGACCCTCATGCCTAGGCTTCAAATGGGGACGGGCTTGTCTCAACCCAGCAACTCAAAGGAGCAAGTGTCTTCCTATGGATACTGGGACTTAGGTCTCCTCAGCTCTTGTCCCATGAGCATCTGAGGTGCATCCATCAGGACGTCTGAGGTGTTTAGCAATCCTACCATGATGATCAGACTCTGGTGAGAGAAAGAGAGGAGCCGCGTACAGACAGGAGGAGAGCAGCAGCTGCCTTCCTTGCACTTGCACAGAAGGACTCATAGAGCACTGACACCGCCCTTTGTCAGCCCATGGGTGACACTATTCGCTCAGGAATCTAAAGAGAGGAGAAGTGCCACTTGAGCAACCCTGGCAACCTGTAAACAGTTTGAGTGGCTCTTTTCTGGTTTTGTTTTTGTAAGAGGATGACGTTTCATCACACGACTTGAGTCTTTGCATCACACCCCAATCCCTGTTCCCTCCGCAACCCACTGAGGTCTGCCTCCCGCCTCTGAGTCCGGATGAATTCCTTACTAGTAAGGATACAGGCTCCCGTGATGGCCAAAGCCCAAGAACTCTCTCTTCTTCTGATCAGTATCTTGGGCTTTGGCTCTTTGACGACACATGACTTTCAGCTCCTCCTTTGTAACCAGGAGACATTGCCACTTTTTCCAGTTTTTACTTCACTTCTCCAGCGGCTTAACCGTCTTTTCCTCCTGTTCTTACCCATGATGCAACTCTTTCTCTAAAGGTTTATTTTATCTTTTAATTATGTGTATCTGTGTGGGGGGTATGGGCGTGTGAAGTGCAAGTGCCTGTGGGGCCGGAGGCATTAGATTCGCAGCAAGCTGGACCGCGGGTTCTGAGACCCTTTCTTGTCTTCTGCAGGAGCAAGGGGTATTCTAAACCACCGAGCATCTCTCCAGGCCCCCTGATTGAACCCATTTTTTGTTGTTCTTTGTTTTTGAGATGCTCTCTCTCTCTCACTCTCTCTCTCTCTCTTTCTCTCCCTCTCTCTTTATTTTCCTGAGACAGGGTTTCTCTGTGTAGTTTTGACCGTCCTGGACTCACTTTGTAGACCAGGCTGGCCTAGAACTCACAGCAATCTACCTCTGCCTCCCAAGTGCTGGGATTAAAGGTGTGCGAGATGGTCTTTCTATGCAGTCTTAGCAATCATGGAGCTCGTTGTATAGACTCGACTGGCCTCAAACTCACAGAGATCCTTCTGCCTCGGCCTCTCAAATCCTGGGTTAAAGGTGTGAGCCTGAGTTCTTCGGAATTCGGCTCTTGGCCTTCTCTTTGCCTCTGTGTGCTCATGTGTGTCCCTGCATGCTCTCAGGGATAAAATGGTCCAACCACTAAATCCATTTTGTCCTTGGGTAATCCCTATTTCATCATGTTCCCCCTGTGAGGCTTTCCTCAACTCCAAGCATACGTCCAGGGTCCATTTCTCTTATGACCTCTCTCTCTCTCTCTCTCTCTCTCTCTCTCTCTCTCTCTCTCTCTC
>OU015746.1:4471901-4488124 GCA_907169655.1 Acomys percivali | reverse complement strand
TGTGGTGTGTGTGTATGTGTGGTGTGTGTGTGGTGTGTGTGTATGTGGTGTGTGTATGTGTGTAGTGTGTGTGGTATGTATGTATGTGTGGTGTGTGTGTGTATTTGAGTTTGGGATTACGGTGGTCTCTATGATGTGTGATAAGTGAATTCAGACTCACTTTTTTCTGTAGTATGGTCATTTATTACACATATTTCTGTTTTTCAGGAGTAAGAAGATTGCTATTGAATTACAACCATGGTGCAAAAATACCAGTCCCCAGTGAGGGTGTATAAACATCCTTTTGAGTTAATTATGGCTGTAAGTACTTGACATTTCCGTTTACTCTGGCTTCTTCTTAAGATTAAACTTGGATGATCTGCAAACAATGTTCATTGTTATCATTGCTTCACTTGCTGTTTCTGTGCTTGTGACCTGTGTCCAGAGTCTGTGACGTTTTTAAGATAGAAACCTCTGAAACTGCAAATCTGCAAGTCTGTGTTTTTGCAGTGTATCTGAGGCGATGTGTAAGCTTGCATCGTTCTCCCCTTGGAGAACACAGAAGGCAGAGCCTGATCTGGGAGCTTGGCTGCTTTTCTTTGTTGGAGCAGCTGCCGGACAGGAGTGAAGACAGGGAGTGCAGTTCTTTCCGTATGCTGCTTGTTTGGGAGAGAGAGCGCTGGTCCTGAGGGGATTCATTTCGCTTCATCTCAGGACTAAGCACTGAGGTGGAGGTTTCCCTGCGTGTTAATAAGTAGCTCTGTTCAGTAAGTTTTCCCACCAAATAGCAAATCCTTGATTCAAACCAGAATTCCGGGAATAGTGTAGCTGAAGTGCTTTTTAGCTGCCTGAATTGGGCTGACAAGCATTCTGCTGGATTTAAAACAAGCCAAGCACTATTTCCAATCACTTATAAATTATAGTGAGCACTCCGTGCCTTTTCTTTCTTTCTTTCTTTCTTTCTTTTTAATATTTATTTATTTATTATGTATACAGTGCTCTGTCTGCATGTACACCTGCAGTCCAGAAGAAAGCATCAGATCACATTATAGATGGTCGTGAGCCACCATGTGGTTGCTGGGAATTGAACTGAGGACCTCTGGAGGAGCAGTCAGTGCTCTTAACCTCTGAGCCATCTCTCCAGCCCGTCTGTGCCTTTTTATTTGTGGTTCTGTTATGGTGTGAGGCCCATATGGAAATGGCCGACACACCCGGAGAGCGCATCTATCATAAACACCCAGATGCACCTGTGCCACTGCAGGGGAATAACTTTGCTGTATCCGGGGTCCTGTGCTCACTCCTGTCAGAAGGACTAGCCCAGGCTGGCCTAGGACTCATGCTCTTCCTGCCTTGGGCTCCCCAGGGCTGGACATTGCAGCTGGGCACGGTTCTGTACGGCTGCCTCTCTCCTTAGGCCTGGGCGACCGTTACCTGTTTCTGTAGAGAAGCTCAGCTTCTGCTGCTCTGGGAACTTCTACTCAGCAATATGCTTCAGGCCGGCTAGATCGCGAGTCTTGAAAAGCAGAATAAAAACTCAAATGTTCTCAAGGGGAGAAGATTCATTTTTTTTTTCCTGATTGAAGTATTACTGATTATGCACAGTGAAAGACTTTGTGTAGCCATGCAGTTTTGTTAGTTTTTGTTGTTGTTTTTTGGCTTTTCGAGTTTCATCAGTTCTAACAGTAGTCGAGCCCACTCCTCTGTCTGGGAGGAGGGACGTTTGCATCCTTTACACACACAGCTCCTTGCACAACTCCTTCTCAGGTGTAAGGCTTGGCTGTGGTTACTGCTGGGGGCTTTGTATCCTAAAGTAGTTCTGTATTTCCCTAAATAGTTTGTGTGAATGACTTGTGAGAAAGATGCCTTTCTATTTGTATGCTGACTTGACTTTTGGTTGTATGGAACAGCCCGCCTCTCCCCCAGTCAGCTTGAAAGGAGTTTTGTTATAGGGACAACACACTGTGATAGGAATCACACGGAAGTTCAGGAATTCACAGGGGACAGGCTGGAGCCTGCTGGTGGAGCGTCGCTCCTGGGAGCAGTTAGCTTTGCTTGGAACCCACCCCGACCCATCTAGCTCCTTCTGTCGGAGCTGCCCCGCCCACCACCCACTCCTGTGCCTTACTTTGTTTTCTCCTGTGGCTGCCACTCGTGGGCCTGCTGAGCTGGCCACAGCTGTTGGTGCTAGTTCAGCTCCGTGGCATTTCTTGATGTATCTTTCTGTTTTTGAGTGGCCAGTTCTTGTTACGTTTCCTACTTCACATTCCAGAGAGAGACCAGACCCGTCCTTTTCTTCCTTAGACTGAGGCTCAGGGTGTCCACTTTGGGAGTCACGTGACCTACCTTCAGTTTACAAGGCTGCTGGCTGGAGTCAGGGAGGAGGTGTGTGGGGAGGCACCAGGATGGGGCTGGCAGGTTATGTTTGCCAAAACTTTATATTTTAAAAAGCTTGATGTGGCCTGGTGAGGTGGCTGAGCTAGTAAAGGCATTGGCTGCCAAGCCCAGGAATCTGAATTTAATATTGAGACTCACGTGGCAGATGACTTGTCATCTGACTTCCAACCTCCACACTTGCACTGTGGCATGCATACTCTCCCCTTAATAAATTAAAGAAATAAAAAAGAAATATTTCTGTGAGTCTGTGTTCAGAGGCAGATTAGCCTCTTCTGATCCCGACTTCATATAAAGGTGTCCCAGTGTGTGAGTGTTCAGACTCCTTGATGCCCTGTACTGTTTTCAAAATGAGGAATTTTGCTTTGCAAATTTTATGAATGACTTTTGCATAAATTCAAATTCTTAGCCACCCCCAGTTTGTTGTTCGGTTTTTTCCTTTTTTTTTTTTTTGGTTTTTCAAGACAGGGTTTCTCTGTGTAGCCCTGGCGGTCCTAGACTCACTTGTAGACCAGACCAGGCTGGCCTGGAACTCACAGTGATCCACCTGCCTCTGCCTTCTGAGTGCTGGGATTAAAGGCGTGTGCCACCATGCCTGTCTGCCACCTCCAGTTTTAAAAACAAGCCACTTGTAAACTGCGTTTGTTTTTGGATCTGGCTAACTTCCTTTTGGATTGTTAATTTTTTTCTTAGGTCTGAAAATAAAAATATATTTCCTTCCTCCTTCCAGAACTAGGATGTTAGTGCTCCCCAGGCTCGTTGTTGTTGTTGTTTTTAATGTTTTTTTGAGACAGGGTTTCTCTGTGTAGCCTTGGCTGTCCTGGACCCACTTTGTAGACCAGGCTGGCCTCGAACTCACAGCGATCCTCCTGCCTCTGCCTCCCGAGTGCTGGGATTAAAGGCATGCACCAAGTGCTCCAGTTTTGTATAGCTCCACTCATCCTTTTCCTGACTGATTCTGAGGTGTAATCTCCTCAGTGTTGACTTTGTTTTATTTATTTATTGTTTTATTAAGGCAAACAGTAGCATAGTGTGTATTGTGTAAGCCAGCTCCCTGAGAACTGCACTGTAGCTCATCCTCAGAGGAGAACAGGCACTGAACAGGAAAAGGCCAGAGGACCCTTCAGCTTACACCTGTGTCCCTGTGAAGCCAGGGTCTGTGACTATGGATTACAGAAAATTGTCAGGTGAGCCCTGCCTGGTGCAGACAGTGGGGTCTCATGTTTTAATCGCATCTCAGTTGAATTAATGAAAGTTCGCTGTTGGCTTGAGTATCAAAAACATTTTAAAAATGTTAAAGGTTTCTTTAGTTCATTTGAATTAGACAGTGGCATTTAAGCAAACAACTGAAGTGCTGGTTTTGAACAGGCATTTGTGACATTCTGTGGTGTTCTAGTGAGAGGTAAGCAGAGGCCGCAGAGGTGGAGCAATGCCAGCTCCTTGCCCTGTGGGAGGGGAGGGGATTTATTGGGGGAGATGAGATTCTGGGGTTCAGTGGCTTTTTTTTTCTGTCACCCACACCCCTGGTCATGTGCGTTCCAACATAGTTTGTGAAGGTCCTGTCCCACGCCCGTGTCCGTATCTTCAGGTGTGAGCCCTATGGATTTCCTGGATGGCTTTTCCCGTCTGCTTGCTTCAGCCCCCATGCCTACCCAAAGGGCTGTGGTTTCCTGGGAGTGCCCAGTGTGCCCCCACAGATCAGAGGTCAGGACCAGGCAAAGGCTGGTGTGCTGGGGTGCCGTGTCTCCTTTTGAGAAACCTAGGACAAAACACATGCTTTAAGGGCTGGAGAGATGGCTCAGAGGTTAAGAGTACTGACTGATCTTCTAAAGGTCCTGAGTTCAGTTCCCAGCAACCACATGGTGGCTCACAACCATCTACAATGAAAGCCGGTGCCCTCTTCTGGCCTGCAGGTGTTACATGCAGGCAGAACACTGTATACATAATAAATAAATAAATCTTTAAAAAAAAAAAAAAAACAAAAAAAAAACCACATGCTTTAAAGCCCAGGCAGGGGTAGCTGTGCACGGCAAAGGAATCTCACACTCAGCCTGGGCGGGCCATGGCCACAGAGCGCTAGTGTTTCTTTCTGTCAAGCACAGCTGTCCCTTTGGACACTTGAGATGTGTGGTAGAAGGGTTCTGATGGCTCCCCAACCCCCACAGCACTCGTAACTGTCTAGGCCTGCTCTTGCCCTGGCATCCCCCTGTGGGGGCTGGGCACACTGGGCACCCTTCCCTTTCCCTCCTGTCCCTGGTGGCACTGTTTGCTGCAGAGCTGCCCTCTCATTGCTGTAGTGCAGACACCTGGAGATTGTGCCTTTGGGTCATGCAGTTTGTCCCTCTGTCTCTCAGCCCTGTCACCTGGCCACCCTGAGCCCTTGCTCTTAGGTAATAGTGACCTAGTTACTTGTCCGTGTTCCTCTCAGTCTCTCAGCCCCTCAGGGCACCCTGTGGAACCCCCACCCCCCATTGGCTCTGGAGGTGACTTCCTGAGATCCTCGGCCTACTGTGCTGCCTGCTATCCCTTCAGGGCCCTTCCTGACTGAGCCCTGGCCTTTAAGATATTCTGTTCTGGCTTGGTCTGTGGGCCTGGTGCCTCTTTGCCCCTCTGTGTCTTTTTACATTCCTTTGCCTCACATGTTGCCTTTCCCACCTGTCTCTGCAGATCTTGTGCAGCGTGTCCTGCCCTGCTTCCCTGTCTCGAGGCGTGCCTCATGTTCCCTTCCCTTCCCTCGCTTTCTTTTTCTTTTTTCCCTTTCTCTGCTGAGGGATGAGCCCAGGGCCTCCCGCACCCTGGGCACGCACCCCACTGCTGAGGCTCACCCACACTTCCGACTTGTTCTAAGTATGTCAGTCAGCGTTAGGTCCTTGGCTTGTGATTGCATTTGTTTTTTTCCCTCAAAGGTCCTGAGTGTTCCTCAGAGCATGGTGTCACCTGTTGTTTCCCTGGTCCCGAAAGCCTCAGGCATGCAGGGGCTGAGCAGCGGGTTTCTGCCTGTTCATCTGAACCCTGAGGACCAGGCCTTGACTGTATTTGGTGGGAACTGGCTTCTACACTGCAACTGTGACCTGCTGTTACAGGCTTTGTGTTTCCCTGGGTCCTTAGGTTGTCCAGGGCCTCCCGAAGAAGGCCTCTTGGTGGCGATGAAGCCCAGTGCTTCTTTACCTGTGAGGTGTGCAGAGCTGTTGGCGCACGCTGTAGCAGCAGTGAGAACGACTGCTGAGCTCTTGAAGAGCCAGAAGCCTTGTCTGTGCTGCAGTTGTGATTAAATGGCCCAGCAGAGAAATACAGCGGTGCCCCGCCCCTTGGTGCCCCCGCCCCTTGGTGCCCCGCCCCCTTGGTGCCCGCCCCCTTGGTGCCCCCCCTCCCTTGTTCATTAGGCTTCTTCTCATTTCCTGCTTCGCATCTCACAGTCTTTCTCTAAACAGCTGAAAAGATGAAAAAGAAATTTGCTCAGAGTCTAGATGCAAATTCCTCCCCACTCCTCACCCCCCCCCCCCCCCCCCCCCCCCCCCCCCCCCCGATAATTTGTGCCCTAGTGGATAGCCAGTGATGGGCAACTGCATCCTTCTCAGCCCTTTGCTGTTGTCTTTTGCCCACCTTCAAGTACCAGACTCCTCCCCTCAAAAAAGGCCCTTTTTATCCACAGATAGCTTTTACATCAAATGACATTTATAGTTAAGCTTTATTCTTCCAGCCGTATGTAAACAAGAGGAAAGAGGAGCCTACAGTTCCCTAATGAGTCCCCGTGGGCCCTGTAGGGCTCCGTAGGGCTCTGTACGGCTCTGTAGGGCCCTATAGGGCCCTGTAGGGCTCTGTAGGGCTCTGTAGGGCTCTGTAGGGCCCTGTAGGGCCCTGTAGGGCTCCGTAGGGCTCCGAAGGGCTCCGAAGGGCTCTGAAGGGCTCTGAAGGGCTCTGTAGGGCTCTGTAGGGCCCTGAAGGGCTCTGTAGGGCTCTGTAGGGCCCTGTAGGGCTCTGTAGGGCTCTGTAGGGCTCTGTAGGGTGCTGGGCAGAATCCCGAGCTATCAGTTCATCCTGAGCAGATGGCTCCCTCCCTGTAGATAGGTAGGGTGTACTGTTGCCGAACCCACAATATTGGTATCCAACCTTTTATTATTTTTTATGTTTATTTTATTTTGTGTGTGTGAGTGTTTTGCCTGCATGTATGTGTGTACATCATGTGTGTGCTTGGCATGGTCAGATGTCAGGAGAGAGTATTAGATCCACTCTACATTGGGAATTACAAATGGTTGTGAGTTGTCAGGTGGGTGCTGGGAATTGAACCTGGGTCCTCTGCAAGTACAGCCAGTGCTCTTAACTGCTGAGCCATCTCTCCAGTCCCCCTTTATCATCTTGAACTTCTTCCCTTTATCGTAGTTTTCATCCCTGGGTCTTTTCTATTTCTGATTCTGGTTTCCAATTTTGTGGTAATTAGACACCATGTTGTAATACCTGTTGTTTGATCTTTAGACCGTCTGGTGTGTGGTGACTTCTTTTCTTTTCCTTCCTATGGATGTATAATTTAGGCTGGCCTTCATCTCCCATGTAGCTGAGATTACAGGGCAGCACCACCATGCCTAGCTAGCGTTAATTTCTGCTCTCACTAAGAAGCACATTGCTCCAGAGGAGACTGCGCTAGAGCTCTGTATCGGTGCAGCCTGGTAGTAGAGGACTGTGGTCCATTTCCTCTGATGGCGACGAAGGGTCCTAGATGGTTGCGTGTGTGGCGTGTTGTGCTCCCTGATGAGGTTGGGGTTGAGTACCATGCCCTGTGGCTCTCAAACAAGCTGAGGTGATTGGGCCGACTGTCAAAAATGGGCCATTCTTGTTTGTATGGGGGGAGCCAGGCCTTTTGCTGCCTTCACCCCACTCCCATTTTAGCCCTTCAAGTCATGTTTACTGTGGGGGCCAGTTGTGGGTGCTGTAGCATTCTGTAGCGAAATGAGGTAGGTCCAGATTTAACTTCAACAACAACAAGATCCCTAAACACGGCATTATGGGAAATTTCAGGCATACACAAATAAAGAGAATGGCAGACTGCCTTGTACCCACCATCCGGTTCTGAAGTGTCATCTTCTTGCAGTGATTTTCCCACTGTTCTCCCTGGTACCCTAAGTCAGATTGTTGATTTATTGGTAAGTATTTCTACAGCTTTAAACATAGCCATGTTCCCACTGCGGAGCCATTCTTCCTTGGGATCACCTATGCCACCTCCTTTTCAGTCACCTAAAAAGAAGATGGTTTTATGGCTTCCTTCAGTGGCTCTCAACCCCGCGGGGGTCACACACCAGGTGTCCTGCGGATCAGATGCAGTAGCAAAAGTACAGGTGTGAAGTAGCAACGAAAGTACTTTTTTTTTTTTTTTTTTTGAGACAGGGTCTCTCTGTGTAGCCCTGGCTGTCCTGGACTCACTTTGTAGACCAGGCTGGCCTCGGACTCACATCAATCCACCTGCCTCGGACTCCTAAGTGCTGGGATTAAAGGTGTGCGCCACCACGCCTGGCTAATGAAAATACTTTTATGGTTAGGGGTCACCAGAACATGAGGAATTTAAAGGATTACAGTGTTAGGAAAGTTGAGAGCTGCTGCCTCACCTGCCTTCTGCTTCCAGTAGAATGGTTTGCATTTGGGTACCTGGCTCTTGGCCCCTGTTGGGGTGGGGAGCCCTATTCTGAGCTCCCCTCCTCGTTTGATTCTCACTTCTGGTTTTGTTAGGGAAACTGGGTCGTTTGTCCTGTGCCTTGCCGCTGCAACCTTTTGCTGATTTAATTGTTCTCTTAAGCCAGGAGGCAGAGGGCCTGAATACAGCCATTTAACCGCTTTTTCCATCCTCCAGAGGCGTGCTGGGGAGGTTAACACACCGTTCCCCTGAGGAGAGCCGATGTAGTGGATTTGCATGCCCAGTGCCCAGTCTCTTCAGGTTAACTGGGCTGCCCTGTTTATAGTTTCTTGGGTGACTTGGGTTGCATGCGTGTTCTGAGCACCATGGCTTTATTGACAGGTTTCTGTGGAGTGTATACAGGGCCCCGTTGGCGGAAGGCTGGTCGTGGGAGGTGGGATGTGACCAGGTGCCCCCTTGTGCTGGCTGTTTGGCTCTGCCCTTTTCACATGTCTTTCATTCTAGCGCCTCATGGAAACTGCCACTGTAGAGAGGGGCAGGTTAGGGCAGTTCGGCAGCTGTTAGAGTTGGTCTGTGTTTCTTGGTTTTGAGTCCGTTTAGGAATGAAAACTGCATTTTCCAGTCGTGCTGTGGTAAGTGTAACATGTCGGGTACTGCCTGTCAGCCTTGGGAAGGGCGTGCTTGGAGGCTGAAGTGGCAGTCTTTTCATTTAAGGAAAATTGCATGCAGTTCCTGTAAGTTCCAGCTACTGAGGAAGCTGATGCAGGAGAATCACTTGAACCTAGAATTTGAGTACAGATTGGGCAACATAGTGAGAGCTTACTGGGAGGATGGGAAGGAAGTGGAAAGAAATTGTCTGTCTGTCTGTCTGTCTTTCACAGATGCATGCTGCCTTGTTTTGCACCCAGGGGTTAGATGGTTACTAAGGTCCGTCTTACTCTTTATCCTGAAAGTATATTAAATAGATTTGTCTTAAGGACCTGTTGGTATTGTGAAGAATACCAGTGTCTCCACATCATTTTTTGCTTCTGATAACGATTTTATCTCCTGTGTTGGGGATTGAGCTACACCCCAGCCATTGGTCATGAAAGTTGTGACAGGTCACATTGGAATAACTTTTGGTTAGATGCGTCTGTGACTTAGATTTGGATCACGGCCCGAGAGACTCTGGTGCAGGTCAGGGTTTATGAGTCAGCTAGAGTGTGCATTCTGGCTGACATGGAGCGTTGCTTCAGCTGCCTGAGAAATGTGCTTGCCCCACAGCATGCGCTTCCTCCAGTTCCCCGCTGGATACAGGGTTCATTTTAAGTAACATTCTTGATGCTGGGAGAGTGGTAATCTGATCATTTTTTGTTTGTTTGTTTGTTTTGTTTTTTGAGACAGAGTTTCTCCATGTAGCCTTCTCTATCCTGGGACTTGCTCTGGAGACCAGGTTGGCCTCGGACTCACAGAGAGAGTAATCTGATTTTTAAAAAGATCTCTACATCCAAGAAGTTGTTATTGAGTCTGTTGTCACGGTAGCTGTTATTCTGTGATGTCAGTTTGTCCTAATCATGAAATGCATTTCTTTTCTCCTCTGTTTCATGCTTGTGCACATATTAAAAATCAAGGCCAGGGGGGCTGGAGAGATGGCTCAGAGGTTAAGAACACTGTCTGCTCTTCCAAAGGTCCTGAATTCACTTCCCAGCTACCACATAGTGGCTCATAGCCATCTATAATAAAATCTGGTGCTCTCTTCTGGCTTGCAGGTGTACATTCAGGCAAAACATTGTATACATAATAAATAAATAAATCTTAAAAAAAAAAATCAAGGCCAGAGTTCAAAGTTGCAGGTAACTATATTCAGAAGAAAATTGACTTAAGGATAGTGGGGTGCTACAGTGCTTGCTCTCAGACCCCAGCACCTGCATTTACTAGTTAACAGCATTGTTTAGAATGCTAATTCTTAACTCGCTATATTCACACTTGGCTCAGCCACCATTTCTAGGGGTAGGCACACAGTCTGGGGTCTCACCATGAGGTACTATGCTTCTGAAACCTGTTCAGGCTGGGAAAACTGCTGGGTTAGACCCTTTTCGGGGAGTTAAAAGAAAACAGGTGAATTCCAGTTACAATCTTTTAAACTTAAAACTTCAAAGGAATAAATAGGCCCTGAAGCAGAGTGCATAGTCAGCTCTTCTGCCTGCTTTCTTGTCGAGAGTGGGCATACCCTGGCATACTGTCTCCTTGCTCTGTGGGCCTCTCCTGAGTGCTGCTCTTCGGGATATAGCTAGTAACCCCAAAGTTATGTTAACAAATGGTGATTCCCTGCCTTCATCACGTGGATGACTTTATTTGCTAATTTTTAGGTAGATTTGTACTATAAAATTTTATGATTGTAAAACATGCATATGATAAATTCATGTAAATGCATTTTAAGTATATAGTTTAGGGTATTGAATACAGATGTAATTAAATACAGTGCATCCATCTTAACCATCACTGCAGCCGACACTGTGCCGGCAAATGCCGACACACACATCCCAACATTGTTCTGCTCTTCTGTTGTCAGTGCTGGTGTGGAGCCCAGGGCCGTGTGGATACTGGGCAGGTGCCCTACCACTGAGCTACCCACCCCTAGTGTGGAGCCCAGGGCCGTGTGGATGCTGGGCAAGTGCCCTACCACTGAGCTACCCACCCTTACTCTCGCCTCTGTGTCTGTAAATCTGTCTCCTCTAAGTTCCACCAAGAGGTGGAAGCAGTTTTGATCTTTTGTAACTCACTTATTTTTCTTAACCTAATGTTCTCAAGGCTCATCCATGTTGGGTAAAAATTCCCTTCCCTCTTCTTTTTTCTCTGTTTGTTTTTGAAACAGGATCTCACCATGTAGCCCTAGCTGACCTGAAACTCTCTGGCTGGGTTGGAACTCAGAGATCTGGCTGCCTCTTCCTTCCAAAGATGTTACCACCACACTTGGAATAGAATCCATTGTGTGAGGCCGGGTATGGTGGCTCACACCTTTAATCCTAGCACTCGGGAGGCAGAGGCAGGGGATAGCTGTGAGTTGGAGGCCAGCCTGGTCTACAAAGGGAGTCTAGGACAGCCAAGGCTAATACAGAGAAATCCTGTCTCAAAAAACAAACAAAAAGAGTTCATTGTGTGTGTACACATCCATCCATTTATCGGTGAACATTTTGGTTGCTACTGCATTTTTCCCCCCAAGACAAGGTCCCTCTATGTAGCCTTGGCTGTCTTGGAACTCATCTCTGTAGACCAGGCTGGCTTTGAACTCAGAAATATACCTCTGTCTCCTGAGTGCTGAGATTAAAGGCGAGTGCCACCACCGCCCAGCTGGTTACTTCCGCCTTTTGCTCTGAGGTGTAGTGTACACTAAAAGCATTTTCTTAGGAATGTATTCTGTGTGTCCCTTATGTCATGGCAGTGAGAAGCAGCTGACAGGGTTCTTCACTTCTTCCACCATGACAGTCGGGGATCACACCGTGCCAGGTGCCTTTACCTTCTGAGTTATTGCAAGTGTCACCCCCTGCACTGTCCTTCTGAGTTTGTTAAGATTTAGTTTTGTTCTATGTGTGAGTGTTTTGCCTGAGCCTGTATCTGTGTCCTGTGTGTGTGCCTGATGCTGGCTGAGTCCAGAGAATGTCAGATCCTTTGGAAGGGTTATGGACTGTTGGAGCTACTCTGTGGGCCAGCAACAAGACAGTGGGTGCTCTTAACCACCCACATCTCTCCAGCCCCTACTGTACACTTTTTTTTTTTTTGTTTTTTTGGGAGGGAGGGTTTCGAGAGACAGGGTTTCTCTGTGTAGCCTTGACTGTCCTAGACTCACTTTGTAGACCAGGCTGGCCTCGAACTCACAGCTATCTGCCTGCCTCTGCCTCCTGAATATTGGGATTAAAGGCATGCACTTCCATGCCCGGCTCCCTATTGTACACTTTTAAAAACAACTTTTACTGTAATATTAACCAAAAATAAGAGTAACTGTGTGCCTCTCCAGGTGTGTTTTGTTTAAGACTACTTACTTGTTTGAGGACAGGGTCTTGCTCTGTAGGCCAGTCTGACCTCAGACTCATGTTTCTTTTCTTTTTTTTAAAAAATATTTATTTATTTATTGTGTATACAGTGCTCTGCCTTCCTATACCTCCTGCAGGCCAAAAGAGGGCATCATATCACATTATAGATGGCTGTGAGCCACTATGTTGCTGGGAATTGAACTCAGGACCTCTGGAAGAGCAGTCCGTGTTCTTAACCTCTGAACCATCTCTCCAGCCCAGTCTCATGTTTCTTGAGCACTAGATTGAGGCTTGAGCAGCCCAGCCCGGCTCCAGCCCATCCTTTACCTCCAATACCTCAGTCCAGGGGTGATACACAGCTCTTAGCTTCTTGTGATGTTGGGGCTCAGACACAGGTGGCATGTGGCATTGGCCTCCCATGCAGCCTGCTATGGGAGTGAGGTGGCACACACGTGTCCTTCATGGTGAGAACTGGTGCCTGTCATTTTCTTTTCTTTTATTAGGGGTGGAGTGGGGGAGGACCGCTGTGGTAGAACAATGGCTTTCCATAAGTGGCCCCGCCCCCTGAGGGTCTGTATCACTCAGGACTGCACTTGACTTCCTGTCTTCTGCTGCCTGTGACTTAAGCCTGAACCCCTCAGGCTGCGACAGCTCCTGCACTGGCCGCTGACTCCTCCAGGCTTTGTCTTTGGTTCCTGACACTAAATAATATTCCCACAGTTCATCGCATTCTTTCATGTGGGCAAACACGTGGCAGTTTTAAAGCTGACAGCTGCAATTCCCAGGAACACCAAATGCTTTTCTGAAGGCCACAGATTATCTTTTACACTGTGAAAAGTCAAACAGCTCTGCCAAGTGGAGCCTGGCTTGAAGGGCTGTGGGTAGTGTTGGAAGTGCACTTGTGCCCAGCCTGTTCTATGGTACTTTATCTTTTTTTTTTTTTTTTTTTTTTAAGCAGGATCTCTAACCCACACTGGCCTCCAGCTTCCCATGTATGGGAGGGTGACCTTGAACTCCCCATTGATACTTTGGCCTCCACTTCTCAGGTACTAAAAATTATATTCATGTGCCATACACCTGGCTTGTTTTTGTTTTTGTTTTTCGAGACAGGGTTTCTCTGTGTAGCCCTGGCTGTCCTGGAACTCCCTTTGTAGACCAGGCTGGCCTCGAACTCACAGCCATCCACCTGCCTCTGCCTCCCGAGTGCTGGGATTAAAGGCGTGCACCACCATGCCCGGCTCTCATACACCTGGCTTATGCAGCTTTGGTGGTTGGGTCCAGGGATTCCTTAAATGCTAAGATGCCAGGAGTGTTCTCCAAAGTGGGTCGCCTCCAGCCCCGGTGTCCTTTAGTTGGGCTAAAGGACTAAAGTTGGGCTTTTATTTTGATAGTTGAAGAATATGCATCAACACACATCGATCTTTGGCTTTCCCCCGTGTTTGTGGCCAGGCACGGCCAGGCAGCAGTGGTTTGCTTTGCTCATTTCTATGAACAGCAGATAATGCTGTTTTCATAGTTGAAGGCAAACACAAAAGAGTGGGATTAACATGCTGCTGGCGTGTTAGAGCCAAGTATGGCACAAGCTGCTTCTGGGCCTGAGCTGCAGGAATGAGGGCTTAAGCAGAGGAAAGTGGTGGGAGGTGCAGTCTGCAGCCTGCATGCCTGCTTGGCAGAGAGAGCCAGAGCTCAGGTCTGTCTGAAGGGGCAGCCCGGCCTGCATGGTTCTGTGTCCCAAAGAAAGTGTCTTCAGCCGCCTGCCATGGCCAGTGTGTGTTGTACTGGAGTTAGCCCTCGTGTGAGGTGCCCCTGCCCTCTGCTTTCCTTGCCGCCTTGTTTCTGATGCAGGGTCTGGCTACACTGGCTGAAGTTGTCCTCCCATCCCAGCCCCCCGAGTGGCTGGCTGTGCCGGTGCCAGCCCCCCCAAGTGGCTGGCTGTGCCGGTGCCAGCCCCCCGAGCCTCCTGTACTTGTTCCCATGTAATCAGCACCTGTCATCTCAGCAGCCAGCATCTGAGATGTGAAGATGGAAGCTTTGAGGCCAGTCTGGGTGCATAAGACCCTGCTGGTCAGTAGGTAACTGACAGAGGGTTTGTTCGTGCTCCCCCCCCCCCAGGGCATTGCTTTACTCTCGGGGATCCACATCAGCCAGACTCTTAAACTGGTTTTCGTTTGAAATGCAACCAGTGGTTAGCAGTTGCAAGGGGAGGGGACGCAGCCTTGCTGTGTCCAGATGGCTGGTTTGTTGGCTGAGGAGTCTTGAACACATACAAGTAACCCGACTGCGGTCCTCAGAGACTGCTGACATGGAGGTTGTCCTTTGTAGCACAGCCCAGACCGGCTTCAATCTTGTGATCCTTCTGCCTCAGTTTCCAGAACAAGATTAAAGATGTGAGCCACCATGTGTGCCTCAGAAGTGTAGAACTTTAAGAAACTTGGAGAATATTAAGTGTGGGGGTGGGGGAGGTAGAGGAGGAGCCTGTGTCATTGTGGGTGGGAAACAGTTCCAAGAGTCTGTGATTCTTCTGGAGGGTTGACACAGCTCAGTCCCCTGGGCTGGTTCTCAGCTGTGCAGTGGGCAGCAAAGCTTCCCCCACAGACTGTCTGATGAGCCCATCTGGCCTGGGGACCAGCCTGGCCCCTGTGTGGCTGACAGGGAGCCTGCTGCTGAACCAGCTTGTGAAAAGCAGAGCACAAAGGTGCAAGGGCAGCAGCCAGCACCGGAGTGTGCTGCCATGCCATGGCCTGTGTGCTGCAAATCAGACTCTGAGCTCTCCTCCTGGCCTTAGTCAGTGTGTGGCGCTCAATTGCTCAGGGGCCAGTTTATAGTCTTGATTTAGAGGCTTTCCACCCCCCACCCCTGCTCTCATGCCCCACCTCAGATCTTTCCAGTCTCACCTGTGCCTGCAATGCCAGTCAATACCCTTCTTGTTCAGGGGGTCTCCTGGTCTCAGCCTTTTCGGTAGTACAGCATATGTCAGTGAAGCACCGTTCATGAGTTCTGGGCTCTAATGTTCCCTGTCCTATTGCCTCCTAGTTAGTCTTCAGATGACAGGCCCTTGGAGGAGGGCCAGTGAGTGACAAACATGATGCTGGGAGGAGAGGGTGGGAGTACAATTCAGGAAGTCAGTGGGGTTCAGCGTGCTGCCGGTGTCAGGTCTTTGGAACAATTGTGCAAGATTGCCCAGAAGGCTTTTGTCTGCTTTCTGGGGCCGTGGAAACCCAGGCTAGTGTGGACATGTACTCAGGCAACACAGCGTCAGGTTCCTGACATGAGTCTAGATTGCGTTTCTCCATTGTGTAGTGAGTGTTAGTACCGTTAGCAGTGCCTGCTTCAGGGCAGTCTATAACAGGGTCCCATTCCAGAGACCACTCGTTACTCAGAGTGCAGTCTGTATATTATGAAATTTCCTGTCATCCTTACCCTCAGGCTGTATTTTGTTCTTCAGCAGCGGTGGGGTATGCTAGCTCCTTCGTGAGCCCAAGCCTTGCCTGTCCTCTTAGAAAGGGAGAGTTTTGCTCTCTGTACCCAATAGAATGAGATAGTGTCTGTCTTCTTCTCCTGATGGAGGAGGCCAGGGTGTGATGCTCACAGCTGACGTCTTTTTGTGGCTGGTGAACTCTGAATTAAAGTAGTTGATTCCAGCAAAGCATGAGGCTTGCGTCTGGCCTTTGTAGGTTATGAGGAGACCACTGCAGTGTTAACTTAGTTATGGCATATTTTCAGAGAACCACTGAATGAAATCTTAGTTTGGCCAGGCCCAGTGTTGAAGGATGAAATCTCAGCTACTCTGGAGGCTAAAACAGAATCGTAAATTTCAGGCCATCCTAGGAAGTTTAAGTTTCAAAATAAACAATAGAAAAAGCATTGGGATGCAGTGCTGTGGTGGTGACGTGCTTGCCTGGCTTGTGGGAAGCATGTGGAACATTCAGTACCTTGGGGAAGGACCCCCGCCCCCCAGAACAGAGTCTTCATGTGAACCGCCTGCAGACTCCGAAAGGCTCTCCTTGCTCTGCAGTGCTCGGCCAGCCTCTGGCTGTGTACCATGCCTGCACTTCCCACGGCTTCCCTCCCTGGGGAGATTAGTGTGCAGTCAGAGCATAGTGTGCTTGTCCTGGGACAAGACCTGAAGCACTTAGCATTTTCTTAATCTCTCAGCAAGTGCTTTGGGTTGAGGAAGATGAAATGGCAGTGAGCAGACACATTCCCCAGGACACTGCACA
>OU015746.1:4453682-4466784 GCA_907169655.1 Acomys percivali | reverse complement strand
TGTGTGTGTGTGTGTGTGTGTGTGTGTGTGTGTGTGTGTGTGTGTGTAGGTCAGAGGACAATTCTCAGGGAGTTGGGTTCACTTCTGGTATCTTATGGAGTTTGGGGACTAAAGTGAGGTTATGAGGCCTCCTGAGGCATCTTTCGGGCCCTGGTTTGTTGCCCTGAGTACCAGGAGGACGGATGAGCACTGGGAGGATGGATGAGTACCGGGAGGATGGATGAGCACCGGGAGGATGGATGAGCACCGGGAGGATGGATGAGCACGGGAGGACAAATGAGCACTGGGAGGACGGATGAGCACCGGGAGCCTGCCTCGGTTTGCTATTTCCACAGGCAGTGGGTTGTAGCAGCACAAGGATTTGGACAACTTGGTCCGTCTGCTTCTTTTGAGTGTGTTGGGTGTTTGTTTCTTTGTTGGTGCCTTTGAGTAGGTTATGGTATAACTATACTCACTGACTTTTTTCCACGGAAGCTTATGTCTGATAATCAGTGTTTGGTCATATCTAGTGCCCCAAAACATCTCACTTGTCAGGAAAACACTAGCTTGCTTTGTTAGCTGAATTGGATGTGAACACAGTTCAGTTTGGAGGGGGTTGTTCTTTAAACAGAATTTCTTTTAAATAAGTTTTCCTGGCACCCGTGCAGTACTCAGCTCATTAATTCAAAGTCAATCCGCCTTCACTAATACAGTTTTCTTTAGCACAGTGCTTGCTTTTAATATGTCAGCATTGTATCCAGAAGTTGGGTAAGAGCTGAAAGCTCCGTTGCCACCTCCTAAGCCCGTGAAGGGGAAGAGTGGGTGTGGAGGTGGGGGAGGGCTCTCCAGCAGGCAGCTTCCTCCTGGGGAGGGAGTTGATACAGGTCTAGTGTTGTTTTTATTATTCAGACAATTACTGCTTTAAACAAAGTGCAATGATCACAATAGCTTTCTCTTTGCAAAGCCAGCCCTACCCTGAGAGGGAGTCTCCAAAAGCAAGTCTTCTCTCTGAAGAAGTCACCTGTCCTCCTTGGTTTTGGTCCTCCTGCCTTCCATGTTGCTGAATCCTGGGTGTGCTTAGGAAGCTGGGTGTGCTACAGACTTTGGGGGAGACTCAGAAGCCTTTGCGTGGTTGCTGCTGCCCCTCTGGCCTCCTGTGCAGAGCAGAGCTTATGTGTCCTCGGGCTTGAACAGAGCTTTGACAGTAGGAGGCTCGGGCAGCCCAGCCTCCATTCCCAGGCTCTTGCCCCCTCCAGCCTGGGAGCCAGAGCTGGGAAGGAGACCTCGGGAGAGGTGCCACCCCTGCTGTGTGAGGGGCACACAGTACATCCTAAGGTCTGTCTGTCCTTCCTTCCTTCCGAAAAGAAAAAGATGAGCAGTGCCAGGGCTTGCACTCATAGCTGTGCCCATACCAACCAAGTACATGCATAACCGTTGGGCTGTACCCTAGCCCTGGTTTCTGTTTTTTTGTTTTGTTTGAGATGCTGGTGAATGGAACACAGGGCCTCCTGCACACTATGGCGGTGCTTTCCTCTAAGGCTTAGCATGAGCCTCTACCTCAGCCCTGCTTTCACCTTTTATTTTGAGTTGGGGTCTTATTAAGCTGTCCGGGCTGATACTGGACCTGTAGTCCTCCTGCCTCAGCTCCTGAGTACCTGGCATTACGTACCAGGCAGGCTCCTGGCTCTAATTCGTGTCAGTATGTGTATACTCTGGCTTGGTATAATACAGCCAGGGCTACACAGAGAAACTGTCTCAAAAAAACAAAACAAATGGAGGAAGAGGAGGAGGAGGAAGTTTCCCTCATAAAGCTTTCTTTTCCTTTAAATGTTTTCTCCAATTTTGTTGTTTGTTGACTCTCCCAGCCTTTTATTTTTGGGAACTTTCCACTTCTAAACAAGAACAGTAAACGCCACCGCAGTCTCCCTCACGCCTGTGCTGGGCACATGAGAGGCCGTTCTCCTGGATTACTGAGATGTATCCCAGCCGCGCCTGCAAAGTAAGGTAGCGGTGCTGTTGGTAGCACAGACCTCGATGCCTCAGTTGTCCCCAGGCAGTGTTCATTGCTGGCCATTGTTACTCCAGGGAAAGACCTAAGCCCCACTTTGTCCCCGGCCTCTGTGGACACCAGCCTTTTCAGACAAGTCTGTTGTCTTTTAAGACACTGATATTTTGTTTCATTTTTGAAAGCTTTATTTTATGTGTCTTGGTGTTTTGCCTGCATGTATGTCTGTGCCACATGTGTGCAGTGCCTGCATGTATGTCTGTGCCACATGTGTGCAGTGCCTGCGTGTATGTCTGTGTGCCACACGTGTGCAGTGCCTGCATGTATGTCTGTGTGCCACACGTGTGCAGTGCCTGCGGAGGTCAGAAGGTGCTGAATCCCCTGGAACTGGAGTTGGGGTTGTTGTGAGCTGCCCTGTGGGTGCTGGGAGCCAAACCCAGGTCCTCTGCAAGAGCAGCTGGTGTTCTTAACCATTGAGCCATCTCTCTAGCCCCATATTTTTAATTTGGGGAGGGGGTGGTTTGTTTGGTTTGGTTTGGTTTGGTTTGGTTTGGTTGAGACAGGGTTTCTCTGTTTAGCCCTGGCCGCCCTGGATCTTACTCTGTAGGCCAGACTAGCCTCGAACTCAGAGATCCACCTGCCTGTGCCTGCTGAGTGCTGGGATCAAAGGCGCGTGTTAGTGACTACTGGTTGTCCCTGTGTTTTTCCTTTAAAAAATTCTAACTGTAGAATTTTATGGAATTAGGATTTCTCTGGTCATCTTCTCATGGACAGTGACGGTTTAGCTGTTGTTGTGAGGATTGCTTGAATCTGCACACTGTGCTGTGTCCTGTCCCTGCTTCCTGGCCCTCTCTATGACCTTTTCTGTCGGGTAGACCTAGGAAAATACGTTTTGGATGAGACCGGCTTGCTTCTGTCTTCGGGGGCTGCATATCTGCTCAGTGGGAACCTCACATGAGGCCGCCACTGTTGAACACTAGGCACTGGTGCCTGTGAGCCTTGGAGACTGAGGTCACTTGAGGTCAGCGAGGCCTTCGTATCTCCTTCCCCATGGCCTTGGAAGGGAGTTTCCTGTGCTGGCAGGGTCTAGGACTCTGGCCATGGTGAGTGAGAAACAAAGGTTGGAGTCATTGATTAGTTTAGGAAACTTTTATTCCACACTGCAAAAAAATACTAACAGACCTTGTTTCAGACATTATTTTCCTGGGAACAAAAAGAGAAGTGGGATTTGGCCCCTGCCCTGTGGCTGGTTCTGTCCTGTGACTGGTTCTGTCCTGTGGCTGGTTCTGTCCTGTGGCCGGTTCTGCCCCGTGGCAGGATGGGAAGGAGCAGGAGTGTGGAGGGAGGAGGGGAGGAGGAGCAGGGAGGCGGTCTGAAGAGGAGGCTCTGGAGCCTTTAGCCTCTCCTGAGCCTTGGTGCCATGTGCGAGACAGCACAGAGTGGCGGCTCCTAGGGAGTGGAAGGACTTGAGTGTGGATTCAGTTCCAGGCCCTGCTGTGTAGGGTCCAGTTAGCCTCAGGAAGGTAATGGTAAGACTCGGGGTCGGTAGTGCACACTCTTGATCCCAGCACTTGAGAGGCAGATCCACAGAGGCAGAGACCCTGTCTCAACTGCCCCCAACCCCCAAGAACGTAATGGTGTATTTGAAAGTGGCTGCCTTAAGTGTTGACAGTGAGCCTCCCTCTGCCGTTTCTTGGTAGATTCCTAGTCACTCTTTCTTAAGAGCTGTATCTTGGGGCCTTTGTGTCCTTAATTTCTTGGTCTGTCAGTGCTGGAATGTGCAGGGCCGAGTCCCAGCCCCCTTCTCATACAGTGCTTTCATCATTGCTGGGAGCAGAGAGTGCAGTTCTTCCCTGGGCTCACTCCTTGTTCAGCTGTGGCCTCCTGAGGCGTGTCCGTGGAGTGACCTGAGCAGGCAGCTGGACTTCTCAGATGCAGGTTGTTCATGGAGAGATAGTTACTGTCAATCATGGAGCTTGGGGTACGTTTGGCTGGAGGACAGGAGAGGCCCATGTGAAGCCAGAACTGTAAGCACCATCAGTGCCACGTGCAGGCTGCCTTCCTGCCAAGCTGTCCTCACATGACTCGCTCGGTTTCTGAAAACGGGACTCTCATTGCTCTTGGCACTTCCTCCTCCTTTCCCCAAGAGGAGGAGAAGGGCAGGGCCGCCTTGGCTCTAAGGAGGACCTTGCCAGAAGATTAGGACCCAAGTGTCATTGTTCCTGCTGCGTCCCTCCACTTCCTAGGCCCTTGGGGTACAGCTGCAGGGCCCTGCCCTTTTGGGACATGCTGTTCCTCACTGAACCCAAGCCTTGTCCTGTGTGTCTGTACACTGCTGCTCCACCAGGCCGGTGCTTCCTCTAGCATCTCCTGTCTGTTCCTGGACCTCTGCAGTGTGGTGGTCACTCTCTGCCTGCCCTTCCTGCCTTCCATGGGGCCTCGTAACCACACTTCAGTGGATATGACCTACAGTTTTTCAGAAACAAATGTCATGATCCCGGAGAGCAGGGACTGAATTGAGTCCTAGCCACAGCCCAGGTGGAAGGGTTCTGCTACACTCCTGGCTGAGGTTCCCTGCACTCAGATGGGCAAGCCTGGCTGGTGACTGGCAACAGCCTTCTCCACCGTGGCCTGTGCTTCCAGCATGCCCCGGTTTGGGGGCTGCACCTGTTTGCAGGGAAGTCCAAGCTACTTTTTTTTCTTTTCACTATTGTCACACGTTTCCTCTTTAAATCTGCTTTTGGTTGTGGTTAATTTAAGATGAGGCATCGCCATAAACCACTCTCCCGGTTTTTAGTTAAACCCTACAGAGGAGTGGCACCTGCCTATCTTGTGTGAGTGTTACCTGCGGTACGTTCTTCACAGAGCGGGCAGAGAGCAGAGCAAGTACGGGGTTTCCATGCCTGCACAGAGGCCCTGGGTGTGAGTGTGTCTCCAGCAATGTCTCTAGTTCCCCTCTCAGTTGCTGCAGAGTTAGCTGAGTCTGGTGCTCAGCAGCATCCTACGGAGCTCAGAAATCACACCATACGTCTTTTTTCCCTTGATTTTTGTTTTGAGGTCATTGTTCGTTCATAGTATATTAACATGATTCAAAATAACACGGTGATGAGTCTCCATGAGATCTTCAATACCATTTCCACAGGGTAACACATTGCAGAAATATCTATCTCATCAGGGCAGGGTGCCAGCCACTCCATGTGCGCCAGCATGTCGCTCTTACAGCCATGCCTTCTTTCCCCTTCCTAAGCCCCTCATCACCCCTAGTGATGTTTTCAGTTTCCTTAATTTTGTCTTTTCATGAATGGTATATATAAAGTTTAAGGTCACCCTTAGCTACATAGCACGTTTGAGGCCAATCCGGCATATATGAGACCCCATCTCCAAGCAGTAAAAGTGGATTCCTGTGGGTGTGGCTGTTTGGGCTGTGGACACTCTGTGTGCAAAGGTAAAGCCATCCCTTTGTGCGCGTGCGCACACCCACTCACTGGAGGCCATGGAGCTGCTGCTGTGGTGGCTTCATGTTCAGGGTTTGGTTCTGAGAAACATGTCTGCTTTCTGGAGTAGCGGCGTCAGTTCACAGGCCTGCCAGCAGTATCGGAAGTATGTTTCTGTCCTCATCTTCCTCAGCACTTAGTGTGTGCTGGTTTTTGTTTCTGATGGTGCACCGTTGCGCCTGTGTGGTTCTGTCTGTGTCTCCTGCTGGCTGGCCTCCTGCTGCTCATCTCTGTGTGGAGCTGTTTGCCGTGTGTCCCAGCTCCTTGGCAAGATGCTTCTTTTGTGTTCCACCTTTTTTTTTTTTTTTTTTTGAGGTGGTGGTCTCACTCTTTAGCACAGTCTGGACTTGAACCCATAATCCTGCCTCCAAGCATTTGGGTTGCAGACATGTACCATAATGCCTAGCTTTTTTTCATGTTCTGATTGGATTTAATTATTGGGGGGGGGCGCTGCCTTGTTGTTTTAAATCATGGTAATATTTAACAACAACAAAAAGCATCCTATTTTTTTCTTCCATTTTCTATATTTGTCCAAAATGATGTAGGCAGAACCCGAGGTGCAGTCAGTTGAACAGCTGCTCAGCAGGCACACGGCCCTGGGTCCATCCTCTCACCCGAAAGAGAAGAGGGAGAGATGAGCTGAGCTGGGTGTGTGCTGCGTTTGCCCACTGGCGTTCCGTCTCCCCCTGCCTCTCCTCTTTATTGCCAGGTTGAGGCGATCCTTCCTGCTTATTGATTTCAAAGCCATGTTAGCTATGCTGGGGTGTTTTGCCTTCCCTATAGATTTGAAAATCATCTTTCATTTAGCTACAACAGAGCTTGCTGGGCCTTGGCACCGTGTTGAACTTGCATACACAGCATTATCATCCTTACTAGGTCAAAGCTTCCGGTCTATGAACTTGGTCCTCCCTGTTTCCATAAGACCAGCTGTGCTGCAGCCTGTGGACAGAATGCTTCTGTGTGAGGGTGCAGCAGTGACAGCTGCCATTTCCTCTTTGTCACTGTCATGTATCCACAGGCCTATGAAAGGAGGTTTCCTACGTGTCCTTTGATTCCAATGTTCGTGGACAGTGACACCGTCAGCGAATTCAAGAGTGAAGATGGGGCTGTTCATGTCATCGAGAGGCGCTGCAAGCTGGATATAGATGCTCCCAGGCTGTTGAAGAAGGTAGCGAGGGAAGGACCCTATAGGAGGCTGTGAAGTGAGTGCGTGCTTGCCACTGAGCCACGGTATAATCAGTGCTTTCCCTCCTTCTCTCTCCTTTAAAGATTGCAGGAGTCGATTACGTCTATTTTGTCCAGAAAAACTCCCTGAATTCCCGGGACCGCACTCTGCACATCGAGGCCCACAACGAGACGTTCTCCAACAGGGTCATCATCCATGAGCATTGCTGCTACACGGTGAGTCGTGTGCTGCTCCCAGGGCTCCGAGGCCACATGTGGCCGCCACTAAGACAGGGCAGCTCTTTGTGCACCACCAGCGCTGTCCCTCCTTTCTGATGAGTGGCACAGTGGGGAGTTGGTGTGGAACACTGCGGGGAGGGTTGGATTATTGTGACAGGCAAGGCTGCCAGCTGATGCCCTGACTGTTCTTGTCTCTGAGACATGAACAAGAACATAGTGCCCCCTCGCTGTCATGAAGTTTGCCATGTAGACCAGGCTAGCCTTAACTTGCTGCTGTCTTCCTGCCTTGCTTCCTGAGTGCTGGATTACAGGTGTGTGCCATTTCACTCAGCTCCTGATTAGTGTTCTTTGGTTTCCCTGTGTAGCCTTGGCTGTCTTGGACTCACTTTGTAGACCAGGTTGGCCTCAAACTCACAGAGATCCACCTGCCTCTGCCTCCTGAGTGCTAGGATTACAGGGGTGCATCATCACACCTGACAAATTAGCTTGTTTTGTATTTTGAAACAGGGTCTTACTATGACGCCCTGGCTGGCCTGAGTTCACTATGTAGAGTGGGTTGGGCTGGAACTCACAAAGGTTCATCTGCCTCTGCCTCCCAAGTGCTCAGCTAAGGGCGTGTAGTACCAAAGCCCAACTGGTTTTAAATGTGACCGCGTTTCTCTGGCCCAGTCCTGACGCTTTAGAAGTGTGTGTTTAGGTTTGTGTGTGTTTGCAGGTAGAGCTATCCGTTCACCTTGGTTGTCACTGCACACACCTGTTTCAGGAACGTCTGTCCCCAGACCATAAGGATTAGCCCCTGGTCTGTACCTCAGCTGTTGGCCTCCTTGCACCATCCTCCACACAGAACCCAAAGGATCCCCTGAGCCAGTGTCACACTTGTCATTCCTTGGTTCAAGCCTACATCTCTCTGTCCCTTTAGAGGGTCCCACAGTTCTCACAGCCCCCTGTTTCTGCCCTGCCAGCCATCTTCAGGCCCAGCCTTTCCATTACTTGCTGTGCCCTGCAGCCAGCCATGCCATTTCTCTAGCCCTTCAAGCCTGCTCAGTCTTCTTCAGAGCACTGCCTCCCCTGTAGCCATGGGACTGTCTGGCCTTTCATATCTGTGGCTCATGTGTCTCTCCAGAAGCCTGAGCAGTGCGGCTCTCTTTTGTCCGTGCAGAGCACTGTAGCTGCTGGGTGAGCGGGTGAAGGGGCCGAGGTGAGAAGCTCTGTTAGTCACTTACCTTTGCCCTGCTCTCCTCCTTCCTCACGGCGGTGATGTCATTAGACATGTTTCTTCTGGTCGTGGTCAGTAGCCAAGTCATGTTGCCATGGTAAACGTGGTGAGCGTGGATTCTCTCTCCTGCAGGTTCACCCTGAGAATGAAGACTGGACCTGCTTCGAACAGTCTGCAAGTTTAGACATCAAATCCTTTTTTGGTTTTGAAAGTACAGTGGAAAAAATTGCCATGAAACATTATACAAGCAACATTAAAAAGGTGAGTGTCTTCCTAGGGGTTGTGTGGAAGAGCCAAGTAGGAGACTCTGAGAGGATGGCCACAGCTAGTTGCCTTCTTAAATTGATTGTTTACTTACTGAAACAAGACTTCCATATTCACTCAAATTCATAATCCTCCTCCCTCAGCCTCCCAAGTATTAAGGCTACAGGTGTGTGCCACTACACCCAGTGAGAAGTATTCTGTGGGTGGGTAGGTGGGGGACTGGGAACTGAACTCATGGCCTTGCATGTTAAGCCAGCATTCCACAAAGAGCTGCACCCACAGCCTCCAGATTCCTTTTTGCTTAACATCCTGTAAACTAGTGAGAGCAAAAGTCTCCACGTTGAATGCATGCTCACCTTCTATCTGTCTTACCTTACAGGGGAAAGAAATCATTGAATATTACCTGCGACAGCTGGAGGAAGAAGGAATCACCTTTGTGCCCCGCTGGACTCCGCCCTCTCTGGGACCCTCATCAGAAACATTATCGTCAAGCAAGAATCAAGCCACATCCGCAGCCGTGCTTGTCCCAGACACTGCTGCTGTCAAGGACGGGCTGAGCGGGGAAGGCCTCAGCAGCCCGGGCACGGCATCTGAGCCCGTAGTGGGAACCCCTGACGGTGAGCCTGGCACGGCGGGGGGACGCATGGGGCCTCTCCCCGCAATGGCCCTAGCCAGGCGTGTGTCCTCGTGACAGTTGATTGTGCACAGAAAAGAAGTTCATCTGCTTTGGCTTTGTCCTGAGCCCCCACTTACAGAGCACACTCGCTCTAGTCTTCTTCTTTAAGTAGAGGTTCTTTCTAGTTGTCCTTCTTTGAGACCAGAAGATGTTGCCCAGGCGTTTGGATTGGTGGCCCCTTCAGGACTCTGCGTCCTGCCGCCAGGTCCTTCATCACAGCGGTCCTGCTCCACTCAGCCCTCAGTGACAGCGTCACTCCTTTAATGATGGCTGCCTTCAGGCTGGGAAAACCTCGGTTCATATTTGGGTTCATGAAGCACAGAGTAGTGGTCACACAGCTAGTGAGTGGGTGCTTGGGAATGTATTTACACTGGCTGCACCCAGAGTTTGTGTGCAGTTTTCCATGTGCTAAGCACACACACAGAACACAAGTTTTAATTTTTAGTTACAAAAAGTTTAGAAAACATGGGAGAAAATCAGAAAACAAAGGGAGATTGTCATACTGAGACCCGTTGTTGAAATAATGTATTTACCTTTCCTTCCTTCTGCTCACCTTGGGCAGTTGGCTGGGGCAGTATTCGTAAACTCGCTTCCTGTGTTGAAGCTAGAGTGTGCTGTGTGTGCTTACGCCGTTAGCCCGTCCTGGGTAGTACTGAAATTACAGGCGGAGGTCTGGAAGGAGACTCGGCCTCCCTGTGTTTATCAGGGATCTCATCTTAAAGACTGCTTGCTTACCTGTGGTTATCAGTGATGCCTCCCTAAAGACTGCCAGGGGAGCTGCCAGCTCTGCCCCGCCCCACTCCAGCACACTCTGCCCACACCAGCCCTGAGAGAGGGCTCAGCGTTCCCCGTAGTAATGCCTTGCTCCTTACGTTCCAGACAAACTAGATGCTGACTATATCAAGAGATACCTGGGTGACCTGACTCCCCTCCAGGAGAGCTGCCTCATCAGACTGCGCCAGTGGCTCCAGGAGACACACAAGGGCAAAGTGAGTGTTGACTCCTGGGTCAGCGCTGCTGACCGTGGAACCCTCTAGTCTCATCTGCGGCTGCTTCACTGTGCCTGCCCCTCCCGGCTGAAAGCCCATCGGTGTGTCTGCCTCGATGCCAGATCCTCACGGCATGGTTAAGTTACCTTCACTCACCAGCTCTGTGTTTCCTTCACTTCACAGAAAGGTCTAGCTTAGAAACCAGGAAATGCCAGGCTGCAGTACAGAGTGTCCATAGTACTGAGGGGTGAGGCCAGGCGTGTTGGAGCATACAAAGGAACCAGCCTTGTGTTACACTTTTATACACACATATCATAACTTTGTCATGTAGGAGAGTGTTGTTCCCCATCATGAAGGAGCTTTGGTTCTGAGACTGGGGGAGATCTAGCCTCCCAGCCTTGAGGCTCATGGGAAACAGGCTGTTTGGTATGCTTAGCCAGCGGTGGACTTTGTTAAAGGGGCCCAGGCATCACCGATGCCAGCCTGCTCTGTTGGGCTTACATGCCTAGGTTTACAGGCGTGCAGTACCAGCCACAAAGAGTATCTGCCCTGAGTGAGGCTGTGCAGGTGCTTTCCAGGCTCCTGGAATGCTCATAGCCCTGTGGGTGAGTGCAGTGTGGGACGTAAGGTAGGGTTAGGAGAACAGCTGAGGACTTGTGGCTCAGTGCGCGATAAAGTAGGATTGCAACTCCAGCCACTTGGATCCAGCACCCATAGCCCCATCCTGCCTCTCCCCTAGCCCTTTCCTTTCTAAAGACATGTAGGTAACCAGTTTGTTAGGGCAAGAATTTATTTTTATTTAGGTAGTTAGTTTTTAAATATTATTTATTTTATGTGCATGTTTTCCCTGTATGTATATCTGTGCACCATGTGCATGCAGTGTCTGCAGAGGCCAGAAGAAGGCATCTGGTCCCCTAGGACCAGAGTTACAGGTGGTTGTGAGCCACCCTGTGAGAGCTGGGAATTGGACCTGAGTCCTCCCACAGCACAGGCACTGCCCCTGACTGATGAGCTGTCTTTTCAGCTCCCTCTTTATTTTGGGGGGAGTCTTACTCTAGCTGCAAACTTAAAACATCTTTTGTAAATTATTTCATGTTTATGAGAATTTAGCTTACATGTATATCTACATAGCACATCTAACTACTGATCTGCCTTTCCAGCCCCAAATAGTAAAAACCTCTTGATCCCTCCGTGTCAGCCACCAAGTGCTAGGACTGTGTGTGTACCTCCCCCCTGCCTTACTCCATCACTCACATTCTTAATCA
This sequence comes from Acomys percivali, assembly GCA_907169655.1. Taxonomy (NCBI): domain Eukaryota; kingdom Metazoa; phylum Chordata; class Mammalia; order Rodentia; family Muridae; genus Acomys; species Acomys percivali. Next base: position 4,455,492 of record OU015746.1, on the reverse strand, counting down.
CTTCTGTATCACTTTTATTCTTCTCAAATGGTTGGCACCACATCATCAGTACCAGCTTTGCCTCACACAGCTGGGAAGGAGCCTGGGAGGCTATTGCTCCCACTCACTGCCTGCTCTCCTGATGGCTCCGCCGCCCTCATTCATGGGTGAGGGAAGTACCTGGCTCAGCAGAGCAGGCTGGGAACACAGCCCGAGCCTTGTTCTTTATCAGGCAAGCGTCCTATGGATTGACGGTAGTGGACCCTAGAGAAGTGTGGCAGCACCACCATCCTGTCCACACCAGCCTCTGAAGTGTTCTGGGTACCGCTGCAGTTCACACGGAGGCCAGACTGTAGGACTGAGGCTGGATGTTTCAGGAGCCTGTTTGCAGCTAGGTGTGCTGGTGTCTGTCAATCTGTCCTTAGTCAAGGCAGAGGCAGGTGTCTACATAGTGAGCCCCTCTGAAAACACAAGCGGCAGACAAAAGCCATCGGCATGCCTCCTTTACTTTGCTGAGCTGAAAACAGCAGCACTGCTGTGTTTGAACTTCGTGAATGTGGTTCTCCAGATTAATCGTAGTTTTATTAGAATGGCACCTGGGGTGACTCTTCCAGCAGCTTTTTTTTTTGTTGACGAGAAGGACAGTGCAAGGCATATACCCACGGTCGTGTTGATGCTAGGAAAGCACTCTGCCCAAGGTGCGCCGACCTAGGAGCGCTGCTTCTCAGCTATGTGAACGGGATAGCTCACTGTTGGTGGGGTGAGTTTGGCCCTTCCCCAGAGGACCCCCCCCCCATGCTTAGAAACCTCTCTTCTCAGATCCCAAAGGATGAGCATATTCTGCGGTTTCTGCGTGCCCGGGATTTTAATATCGATAAGGCCAGAGAGATCATGTGCCAGTCTCTAACTTGGCGGAAACAGCACCAGGTGGATTACATCCTAGACACCTGGACTCCACCCCAGGTCCTTCAGGACTACTACGCTGGAGGCTGGCATCACCATGACAAAGGTAGGGTGAGCCTGACATGGTCACCTCTGTGCTGTCTTATGCGTCACCCTATATAGCATCCTGTAGCTCTGCTGTGAAGGTGAGTGGGGCCCTTCTCACCACATGACTAGCTGGTGAGACCCTTTTTGAAGCCCATTCACACCTCAGCCTGCACAGCCAGGCGTTGGAAGTGGGCCCAGTGCCTTGCCTTCTGTTCTTGGAGAGTTTGGTTGAGAAAACACTGCTGTGTGTGGCGCAGTGCTGACGGCACAGAGTGATCCCCACCTTTCTAGTGGCTGACAGCTGCCTGGCCCAGGCCCTGCCACAGACAGTAGAGGAAGGCTCTGCTGAGGCCTGAGGCACAGCACAGTGCACGCCAGCCACCTCTGGAAGAAGCAGTCTCAGGAAACGGCCCCAGCTCCCTCACCTGCCTCACAACACTGTTGATTCTTCCCTCTGCTAGCCCAGAGGCAGCTAGCTGTGCAGAGCGGGCATGTGGCCTTGCAGACAGGACAGGGATCCTGGGAACTGGCCCTCCTGCCTTCGAACATGTCCTTTCAGATCAAAAACTCCTGGACATCTTGGTTTTTTTAAACTTTGTGAATGTAGTTCTTCATATTAATTGTAGCTATGTTAAGTTTTGCTTTTGTTTTTATTTTTTGAGACAAGGTCTCATGTAGCCCAAGCTAGCCTTGAACTTTAAATAGCTGACAGAGGCTTTAAATCACTAATTTGTTGATTTTGTTTTTAATATTGTGTATACTTAAGGTCACAGTAACTTTTGAGTTTCTGCTTGACAAGGGGCTCTTTATGTAGTATAGGCTAGCCTTGAACCAAGATCCT
>OU015746.1:4443174-4453672 GCA_907169655.1 Acomys percivali | reverse complement strand
CTAGGCTCTTTATGTAGTATAGGCTAGCCTTGAACCAAGATCCTCCTGCCCTAGGCTCTTGAATGCAGACTCATGCTAGAGACACTGCAATATCCATGGCTTTATTTTTATTGGAAATAGAATACCCGTTGAGAGGTTAAAAGTTTTGGCAGTAAGATATTGACAGGCCAGCTGTGCTGGCTTATGCAACATTTAGGACTCAGGCAGATCTTGAAGCCAGTCTGGACAATACAGTGAGTTCCAGGACAGCTAGGGTTATCGATGAGACTGTCATAAACAGCAGATTAACAACTGTCAGCAGAGCCGGGTGTGGTGGTGAATGCTTACAGCTCTGCTCCTTGAGAGACATGAGGAGGGGATCCCTGTGAGTTCAAAGCCAGCTTCATCTGTGGAGTGAGGTCTAAGCTAGCCAGAGCTACACAGTGGGCTGCGGGGTGTTCTGCAGGGACAGATGTTGGTCCCAGCAGAAGGACAGCAGACTTGGTGTGTTTGGAGGCTGATCTCAGTGCTGACCTCCAGCCTGGCCAGGGTGCAGGGCCATCACTGCAGGGTGCACTCTGGCCCAGGAGCTTCTCTACTCTGGTGGGTGGTGACAGGTTCTAGAGTGAGGTAGGTGGCTTGCTCATTGGCCCTCCAGGCTAGGGAGCCACAGACACAGCATGTGCTATGGAACTTAAGGGTCTCCAGATGTGTGTCCTTAGGGAGGAAGGCTGGCTTTTAAGAAACCTTGACAAAACTGTATTCATAGAAAATACTTGACTGTGCTCACATCCCCTGTAGTGGACCCTGTAGTTTAGTAGCACCCATGGTCACACAGGTTGGGGAAGTCAGGCAGGCTACACCCCAGCTCAGTCCCACTTGGCCTGGCCCTGCTAGCAACGTGAGCCCTAGGACCTGCCAGTTGCTATCAGCTGACCTTTTTTCCCTTTGTATTTGTTTCGGAGATGTGCTGCCTCTCCCAATGCAATCCTCACATAGAAGCCAGTCTCCTCCTCAGAGTAGGCCAGAGCTTCATGCTCCAGCACAGGGAAGCATGCTGTGTGGGTGGCTTGTCCTGCCACTCACTCATCACAGCATCTTCCTGCCTTCCTTACAGACGGGCGGCCTCTGTATGTGCTCAGGCTGGGGCAGATGGACACCAAAGGCTTGGTGCGAGCGCTCGGAGAGGAAGCCTTGCTGCGATACGTAAGTGCCGCGCGTGGCTCCCTTCTGCCCGCAGCCCTGGCCCCCACAGCTGACTGCCGGGACACTCATGCAGTGCTCCACACCTGGGGAGATGTGCTCTGCGTAAAGGATCTGAGGAAGACACAACACAAGCCTGAGGAGACAGCTCCTGCCACCTCAGCCTCAGAGCGCTCACTCACATCACCGCTCTCGCCAGATCTCTTTCTGCTGACCTTCCCTATTACAGGCTGATGGCCTATTTCATAGACTGCTGAGCTATCGCCTCTTGATTCCAGGACACCTCTGTGTCTCTCCAAATCTACTGCACCCCTGGCCCAGAGAAGAACCTGTTCTTCGCTAAGACTTAGAAAAGCAAATCCCATCTCCCCCAGTATTCACAGCTCTTGTTTTGCTATGTATTCTTTTTGTTTTGTTTTGGTTTTTGTTTTTTTGAGACAGGGTTTCTCTGTGTAGCCCTAGCTGCCTGCCTCTGCTTCCCTGAGTGCTATGTGCCACCATGTCTGGCTTTGCTATGAATTCTTACAGGTACCTGTGCCTCAGCCATGTGTGTCACACACTCACACACACACACACACACTCACACACACATCCATACATTTTCACATACACACATACATACACTCACACACAATCTCACACACTCATAGACATACACACACTTAGACATACTCATACACATTCACATACTTTATCTCACATACATACACAGGCACTCACATACACATACTCACACTCACTCTCATATACACACTCTCTATCTCTCTGTCCCTCTCTATTCACCCCTCTCCTACTGTCGCAGACAAGCCTGCTCTGCAGACACCCCCACGCCAGTGCTCCCTGCTCAGGTGACTCCCTGGGCTGGTGCTCTCGTTGGCACGTCTGCTTCCTCTGCCGTTGATGCTGCCGTTTGTTCTCTGCAAGTGCATATTTGTTGTTGCCTTGTGGGGTGTGAGGAGGGGGCCTGTGCCATCCCACCCTGTTCCCCTCAGTGAGTCTGCGGTCACGTTCATCTCGGGACTGACCCTGCCACCGTGATGGCCTCTGCTTACAGGTTCTTTCCATAAACGAAGAAGGCCTGAGACGATGCGAGGAAAACACTAAAGTCTTTGGCCGGCCGATCAGGTGGGTGGGGCCTTGTCTCTTCTCAACGCTAAGAACAGGCACTAAATACATTTACTTGACCTTTGGCACCACAGTCTGATATAGTTAACTGTTTACAACATGATCTAGAAGGTTGAAAAGCAGGTGGTAAGGTGAGTGCCAAGATTTGGTGTTTGTCACCCTGAGGGGCCAGTCTGTGTGGTCCTAGGAGCCAGGGCTACAGGTGGCTTGCCTGGTGGGGTTTTTTTGTTTTTGTTTTTGTTTTTGTTTTCTTCCTTCTCCCAACCCCCAGTTCTTTTTCATGAACCAACTTCTGACTGTGGAGTACTGTTCTGAAAATAGGCAGAAAAAAACATTTTAGAAAAGAAAAGCCAGGCATGATGGTTCCAGAGAAAGAAGGCAGGAGGATCCAGAGTTCAAGGTCATCTCCAACTGCACACAGTGCAAGGCCAGCCTGAGCTATACATGAGACCCTGTCTCAGAGAAAAGGGGCTGTGACTGACAGGCTGAGCACTGTCGGCTCTGCCAGGCCAGGGCATGCTGGGGTCCTGAGGCAGGTAGACCTGTGCGTGTTCTGGTTAGTGTTGGTCACAGTCTGTATCAAACGCCAGGGGTCTGCCTGGATGACAGGCTGGGAGGTGGCACCTGCCTGCTCAGCACTGAGCAGGTCTGAATGGGGCTCTTGGTTGTTTAGTGGGGTTTTCAGACTAAGGTCTCATTAGCCCAGGCTGCCCTTGAACTCCTGATCTTCCTGCCTCTGCTTCCTGAGCACTGGGGTTTCTAGAGTTGGAAGACTTGCTGCTATCCGTCAGGTCTTTGCCTTGGTTCAGGCTTTGTTCCTCTCACATTGAAAATCTGTTTCATACACAGAGCTAGGAATAAGCGCTGGCTGCACGGTAATTTTTTAAAACTGGTATATTAGGAATGGCTGTAAATGACTTTTGCATCAGAAGAAAATGAAGTAGGACCCCATTTGCAAAGTACCATCTTTTAAATAAAACACATCTTCACACACCCTATAGCTCGTGGACCTGCCTGGTGGACCTCGAAGGCCTGAACATGCGCCATCTGTGGAGACCTGGAGTCAAAGCCCTGCTGCGCATCATCGAGGTGGTGGAGGCCAACTACCCGGAGACGCTGGGCCGCCTCCTCATCCTCCGAGCCCCTAGGGTCTTCCCTGTCCTCTGGACACTGGTGGGTTTACATGTCATTCTGCACCTAGCCAGGCATGCTCAGCGAACACCTCCCACTGAAGCCTCGGCTAGGCAGGAGAAAGCAAGTAAACACAGATACTAAGTGCGTCTGGTTCTTTAAGAGGGAAGGAAGTGGGGTTTTCCTGAGGACCCTAGTGCTTGGCCAGTAGACTTTACAAAGTATGTGAAAGCTGCGACCTGCCACCCCACCTGTGAATGATGTCACAGCGCAGGCTCAGTCTCTGCCTGTCACGGCTCAGCAGATGACATCACTGTTTTGTCTGCTCTCTTGCAGGTTAGTCCATTTATTGATGACAACACCAGAAGGAAATTCCTCATTTACGCAGGAAATGACTACCAAGGCCCTGGAGGCCTTCTGGATTACATCGATAAAGAGATTATTCCAGATTTCCTGAGTGGGGAGTGCATGGTATGTACAGGCAGGGAGGTGCACACGTCACCATGGCACTGGGTGGCACTAGGTTCTCCGACCTTTTGGTTGTGTTATTGGTGTTATGTAGTTGAATAGCATTGTAGCCGGGGCTGACCTGGGCTGAGCCACTGGGGACTTTGCTGATGCTGCACATTTACATTAACACTTTGGAGCATTTGTCACAGGGTCCCATGCAGCCCAGCTTCCTTTATTTGCTCAGCCTTATGTGACTCTCTTGACTGCTTCAGAGCAGTTGTGCATGTTTCAGAACTACCCCTTTTTACATACTCTGGCATGAGCTGTGTGAGTGAGTGTGTGCGGCAGTGCGTGAGTCAGTGTGTAGGCTCAAGGTTAACTCAGTTGGTCAACATCTTGTTAACTGAGGCAGGGTCTTTCGTTTGAACCCAGGACTCAGTAAGATGTATCCATCTAGCCAGCTTGCTCCAGGTTCCCCTCCACATCCCATGAGCTGGGATTATATATGGGCTCCCCTGCCTACTCAGCATTACAGAGGAGCTGGGGACCCAAACACTGGTCCTCGCGGTGGCATGACAAATGCCTCATCTGTTGAGCTATCTCCTCAGCCTTTAAAAACACTTGTAGCCAGGCAGTGGTGGCTCATGCCTTTAATCCCAGCACTCAGGAGGCAGAGGCAGGCGGATCGCTGTGAGTTCGAGGCCAGCCTGGTCTACAAAGTAAGTCCAGGATAGCCAAGGCTACACAGAGAAACCCTGTCTCAAAAAAGAAAAAGAAAAGCAATAAAAACACTTGTAAGATGTTGCATCGGCTCCAAAGACGATTTCTCCCTGACATAATTAAACCAATATACTGTTTAAAGTTGAAAAGTAGAATTGCTTCTCTCTTTGGTAGGTTTGGGGTTTTAAGAAAGAGGTGATGGGTAATTAGCCAGAGGCCTCTGCTTGCAGACCCTGCACTGTGCTGCAGGAGTCCAGTGCCTGAGCATGGAGGCTCACACCAGCAGCCTGACTTGAGGGGGCAGGGAATGGAAGCCCACAGGAAGCAACAGGGAGTCAAGGCTCTCCACAGGCTTGCTGGCCACACATGACAGTGACAGTAGTCTTCTGTGTGTGTGCCCTGGGGTTGGCTGGTGAGGTTAGCTGAAGAGCTTTCAGTGTGGTTTGAGGAGTTTAGTAAACAGAAGAATTGAGCTCCAGTTCTGTGAGGGAGACTAAAGATGCCATCGCAGTACAAAGAGCAAGTGAGATGCAACCACAGTGACCACAATCAACGTTGGAGTGTAGGCGGGGCAGTGGCACCCATGACTGTTGTCACGGGAGAAACTAGCCACCCTGGGCAGTTATGACAAGGATTGAGATAGAGGAAAGCTCAGCCCACAGCTGTTAGTCACACCTTCTTACGCTGTATGCCAATGTTCTGATGTGTCAGTCAGGCTGAGGCCTCCTGAGGCCTGCTCTCGACTCTCCCCAGTGGCTGCTCAGGCTGCCTGTCAGAGAGGCCTTTTATGAACTCAGTTGCCTTCCCTGTGAACAGAGGGCATTGAGCTCCTGCTGAGAAGGCTTAGATAGCATGCCTGTTCCACACCAAGGCTTGTGACTTTGGGTAACTGCAGGGACATTGTCCCACTGGTCCTGTGCTACAAGCTAAGGGTTGTGATCTCATTTTCTGTGGAGTTGCTTCCAGATTGATGATCAAGGACGTGCTTAGAGTTTTTATGCACCGAATGTGAGTTTGTTTTAGTAAGATCAGTTAGAACATTTACAATAAGAGCAAGTTCTAGGGGCTGGAGAGACGGCTCAGCGGTTAAGAGCGCTGGCTGTTCTAGCAGAGGACCTGAGTTCAGTTCCCAGCACCACATGGTAGCTCACAACTGTCTGTAACTCCAGTTCCAGAGGATCTGACACCCCACACACAGACATACATGCAGGCAAAACCTGCACATACAATAAAAATTAAAAAATAAATAAATAAAAAAGAATAAATTCTAATTCAACTTAGCTTTTTAAAGTAAAGTCAAAAGAAGTGGTAATTCTTTGTTAATTTTTGGTTGATTCATTGATTGTTGTCCTGTGTTACATAGGAAGTTGCCTTTATTTTATCTTGACTATAATTTCTTTCTCCTTTTGTGGTGCTGAAGGTTGAAACCAAGAGCCTTGTGCATACCAGGCAGGCACTGCGCTGCTGAGCTGCACCCCCCGGGGGATTATAACTTCTGTGGCTGTTGGGAAAAGACTGCCTAACTAAATACTGCTCCTTTCTAGCGCCTATAAACTCTTTAATTCTCATGTAAATCATCCAGTGGTTGAGTTCTGTAGCTCACGTGTATTAGTGTGCCTCCTGTGCTAAAACAGCTCCCGCTTGCTTTCATTTAGTCCAGTGAAAACACATATATTTATGTGGCCTTTACAGAGACTCTGCTAAGTGCTACAGACCATGTGCTAACAACGCCAGGGTTCTCCATTTTCTCAGCTGCTCCAGTAGGTGGGCCTGTGGGCTGGCAGGCTGCCTGGCTTCCACACGCTTCTTTCTCACTGCCATGTTTATCTTCCCAGTGTGACGTGCCAGAGGGTGGACTGGTCCCCAAGTCCCTGTACCGGACTGCAGAGGAGCTGGAGAACGAGGACCTGACGCTCTGGACGGAGACCATCTACCAGTCTGCCAGCGTGTTCAAAGGAGCCCCGCACGAGGTGCCCACCCTCCGGCTCGCCCTCACCTGCTACCTGGCGGCAGGGCTTCCCTTAGACCCTTGGCTCCTTTCCCTAGTCTTAGGGCAGGGGTGGCGTCACTGCCGAGCTGGCTCAGGACATGCTGCTGTCTGATCAGAGGACTTTGAAAGCAGATTAGCCCATTGGTCGGTCGCTGTTTTTCTGGAGACCCTTAACTGGAGCAGAACGACTCCTGCCTGGGAGGTGGTTTCCAGCTCCTGGGTTTAGTTAGTTTTATGGGACTGGTTTTGCTCACTAGTTTTCATAGGCTGGGCTCTGATGTGTCTTAGTCTTTGCTGGCTTGCGGACGTCTGGTGGGAGGAGGAGAAGTGAGCACATCTTTTCTCCTTCAGGCAGCAGAGCGTGTGGTAGCAGGTGTAGAACCAGCAGTGTCCCTGTCTGACTTGTCCCTCTTGCCTGTCCCTGTGGCGTGAGCATGGCTGCCTCACCCTTTGCTTAGCTCTAGGGCAGGCGTGTGCTCAGTGTTCTGGTGGGAGGCAACACTTTCTACAGAACAGGCCCATCCATCAGCGTAGCACTGGCTTTGCTGATGACTTTCTGCTGGGGCAATCCCCTGTTCAGCCGCTTGCCAGCTGTCATGGGTGATATGTCTTCCCAGACAGCTGACCGATACATAGAAGCTACTTAGAGGCACGCTGAAGCGGTTCCTAGGGCTGTGTGACAACAGGCAGGCCCAGATCCTGTGTGCCTCCCTCCCTCATGGTCCAGTCCCCTGCAGGGAACCGTGGTTCATTGACTGTCCCAAGAATCACTTGCCTTCATTTCTTTCTTGGGGGGCAAACTGGGGTGGAAGAGCCCTCGTTTTCTTCAGTCTTGTGTTTGTTGCAAAGCACAGCGGCTCACTGTGTTTGCCTTTTGTCACAAAGCACCTGTCAATGTTGAAACAGCAACAGCATCCTTCTGCGTTGGGGTGTAAGTCAGGTCACATCAGAGGCCTACTGCCTAGAGTCAAGGTTGACTTCACAGTCCCCTGCCGCCCTGTCCTGGAGAGGTCTGCCCTTGGGACGCTTTTTTGATGAAGAGATGTGCTGCACCCTCTAGTGCCACCTTCTGCTTTGGGAGGGGTCACTGTGCCTCCTGGGTCTGCTGTCTGACCTTGAGAGGGTCATGGAGGGGTTGCACAGCTGCTCCTGCTCTGCATCCTCACCCTCCTCACATGCCTGCTCCTTCCCTCGGCGACACTGCAGATTGATGCAGAATAAATTCCAGGTTTGGGATTGGCACTCTGTACTCTCGACCATCACCCCCAGGGCACAGCTGATCTCTCCACCAACTTGTCTGCCACGATTTCCTGTACCAGCCTTGTGCAGACAGCCAGCACTGTGCTAGGCTCTGTCTCCTCTTTAGGGCCTGTCACTGCTTCCTAGCTTGAGGCAGTCCACTGACTCCCATGTCCATGCTTGTAAGTTTTCCTGACTTGTGTTGGGAAGAGGAAAAGTGGGACTCTTCCACACAGGGCTGTCTGGCTCGTAGGTGATGCCCAGCAGGAACACTGTTGGCGAGAATGGTGGCTAGGTTGCTAGCTGGGCATCTAGATGGTTGAGTGGCCTGTGGCTAAGAGAGCTGCCAGTCAATCTGTCCTGCCGTCTGCCAGCTGGCACATCTGAGCACACACCCCTAGAGGGCCATCCCTGCCCAAGCTGCGGCCTGTGTGGTAGATTGTCGCTGACCGGATCTCTTTCCCCAGATTCTCATTCAGATTGTGGACGCCGCCTCAGTGATCACCTGGGATTTTGATGTGTGCAAAGGGGACATCGTCTTTAATATTTATCACTCCAAGAGGTCTCCCCAGCCACCCAAAAAGGACTCGCTGGGGGCCCACAGCATCACTTCTCCAGGCGGAAACAACGTGCAGCTCATAGACAAAGTCTGGCAGCTGGGCCGGGACTACAGCATGGTGGAGTCCCCTCTGATCTGCAAAGAGGGGGAGAGCGTGCAGGTAAGCCTACACCCCACACTACTGTGCCCACTGTCCTGCCGAGGAGGCGTCTGGCCCACAGCCAGGAAGACTCAGGACGCCCAGGGCACAGTGGAAGGAGAGGCTGAGAGCAGAGCAGTGAACGTGGAAAAGCGTGTGTTTCCCGAGGAGTGTCTGCACCCAAGTGCAACGTGACAGGAAGAAATGCTTTGTAGACACTCCTCTGGGCTTCAGGGGACTTCACTGATGTGTGACTAGACGTGGCTTTGCCAGAGTGTGCTGGGGAGGTGACAGGAGAGTGACAGAGAAGCTGTTCCCTGGCCTAGACACCTCTTCTGGAGAGACAGGCCCTGCTGAGGGCAGTGGGCATGGTACCTCCTACCTTCCCAGCACCTGGCAGAGGTGATAGCACAGGCCACATTCAGTGGGTGGAAGGACATCATTAGGCTGTTTGCTCATGGCGAGCTCTGAGGACACCCTTCCCCTTGGAGCTTGCCTAGACCTGTTTGAAGATTGGCAGACTGTCCTGAGCTGCTGATGCGCCTCGATGTTGCAGGGGTCCCATGTGACCAGGTGGCCGGGCTTCTACATCCTGCAGTGGAAGTTTCACAGTATGCCAGCATGTGCCGCCACCAACCTGCCCCGCGTGGATGATGTGCTGGCCTCTCTGCAGGTCTCCTCCCACAAGTGCAAGGTGATGTACTACACAGAAGTGATCGGGTCTGAGGATTTCAGGTAGGTGCCTGAGAGGGCGGCTCTGGCAGGGGGGTTGCTCGTTCACTATTGGGGCCTCTGTGGGCATCAGGAGAGGGAGTGTAGCCCTGGTGTTTGCTTCGTGCAGTGTCACCTGTGGGCAAACCACAGGTCGTGGACTCCTCCAGTGGGATATTCATGTCCCATCCCTGCTTTGCAGGTGCTGATGTGGGAGAAGCAGATGGAGCTGAGTTGGGGGTCCAGCAGACATTGTGGGCGCCTGAGTAGCTCCGGGCAGCTCCTCACTCCTGGTTCTCTGTTGATTTCATCTGCAGAGGCTCCATGACCAGCCTGGAGTCCAGCCACAGCGGGTTCTCCCAGCTGAGTGCCGCCACCACCTCATCCAGCCAGTCGCACTCCAGCTCCATGATATCCAGGTAGTGCACCGAAGCCTGTGCCCAGTGCGGAGGGCCGCCACTGCCTCCTCCTCCTCCTCCTCCTCCTTCTCCTCCTCCTCCACGGCCACCTGCTCCACCTACCCCAGGATGGCTGGCTCCTCACCCTCTAGATAGCAGCTAGCTCTCCAGATGGTACATAGTCACTCGCTCCCCAGACTATCGACAGGTAGTTCTAACTCCACCCCTAACTTTAACTCAATAGCCATAGATTTTGTATACAGCGTGCACAAAATCAAACCGGAGCACAAGGGCTCTCAAAAGAAAAGTAGTTTATCTCCAATAAGAGACTGACTGGTCTCAGATGCCGATGCAAAAAATTTTCCAACAAACTCCACCTTGTCCACTAGTGAATGACTTGTGTGACATCCTGCAGAGACGAGCCGCCGCCTCCACGGATCGCAAAGCTGCAGCAGGCAGCCCCTGAGCTGCACCGGAGTCCTATCGGCTCCCTGTTAGTGGAGGTGGCCTGTGGATTCAGGACAGCTCTTGAGGGCCCTTTCCTCTGAGGACTTGGCAGCCAGCAGGAGCATCGGTCCTGGGGCTGAGCCAGCCCACTCCTGAGCAGGCACTCAGGGCACAGGAGGGGCTGTCAGGCTCCTCGCACTCCCAACAACACCGCCATCATTAAACATCGCTTCCTCTTTCCTCCTCTTCAAATCTTTTGATATTTTTCAGAGCAAAATTTTTCTGTCCGTGAACTTGGGGGTGGGGAGATTCTTTCCCTGTTTTTCCTTCTATAGGTGGACAGCTCTGTGCCCTCCAGCACCCAGGGTCCTCAGTCCTCCTAGCCCCCAGGGTCCTCAGTCCTCCTA
>OU015746.1:4434287-4438574 GCA_907169655.1 Acomys percivali | reverse complement strand
GGCAGGAAAATTTCTTCTGTTTTGTTTTTGGACTAGGTCTCGGTCTCACCTGGGCTAGCCTGGAACTCACTATGTAAACCAAGCTGGCTTTAAACTCACAGCACTCCTCCTCGTCTTTCCCTCTCAGGTTGCTCAGATTATAAAGTCTGTGCCTCCATCCTCAACTAATTATGGGATGTTTTAAATCAGGTTCCCTCTGCCCCTTGTCCAGAATTCAACGTGGGACACAGCAAGGAGAGGCTAGCTAAGGGGTCTCCAGGCACAAATATGAGTAGATGGTTAACAGGGAACATGAGCTGTGGGGCAGGGAGTTATCATAACCCAGAGACTAAGGCTTTAACTTCCACTCTCCTTATATGGTCATGTCCAGCAAGCACCTGGAATTCCTTTTCATGCAAATAAGGTACTCCCAGCACCCTGACCCCCAGTCATGTACACTTACCCCAAAAGCCTGCTCCCCAAAGGTTTAAATAGCCTTTGTTTCCACTTCTCCCACCCCCCAATTAAACGAGCTGTCTGAAGCTGTCTCCTGAGAAGGCCATTTCTCAAGCCAACCGAGACCTTGCATTGTACCCACCCACCCCCAGCTAAGCTTCATTCCCTCCAGTACAGACAGGGTACCCCGAGGGGGGAGCAGAAATGGGGCAGCAGGAAGGTAGAGGCAGGAGGATCACATGGTCAGGGTCATTCGCATCTCTATATCTAGTTCAAGGTCAGCCTGGATTATGTGGGACCCCATCTTTTTTTTTTTTAAGATTTATTTCTTTATTAATATGTATACAGTGCTCTGCCTGCATGTACACCTGTAGGCCAGAAGAGGGCATCAGATCACATTATAGATGGTTGTGAGCCACCATGTGGTTGCTGGGAATTGAACTCAGGACCTCTGGAAGAGCAGACAGCGCTCTTAACCTCTGAGCCATCTCTCCAGCCCGAGACCCCCCCATCTTAAAAACAACCAAAATCCACAAAGTGGCTACTGATGGTGATTAGGACAAGTGCCTCTTTCTGGCACCTGCTGTGATTGCAGCTGGTGGTTCTGGCACACGGTGTTTGTTCAACTGTGCAGAACCTGTTTCCATTATTACAGTTTAACAAGGGTGTTGTTTGTGTGTGTGTGTGTGTATGCCAGTTAGTGACAAGCTTTAGACACGTCGTCGGTGTGCCTTGAAGGAAGAAGGCACATTTTATCTTCTCCTAGTCATGTAGGCCAGAGCGACATGTCCTGGAGCAATCACAGTGGGCCCAGGACATGCTGTGGCCATGCCAAGGACAGCAGCGTAGGGCGGGAGCTGCGGTGGAGGCATTGAGCCACCAAGCCGTCCCTCACTATCACTGCTGACCCAGTTAAAGCTGAGCCTTGTTGTCACGTGCTATTGTTTCTTCACAGGGGAGGACTGGGCTGTTGCTCACCCTGACCTTGCTTTTGGGCTTAACCAGAAACAGAGACAGTCAGGAGCTCTCATAGACAGTACCACAGTGCCAGCCCAGCCACTGTGTCCTGGTTAGAGGTGGGAGGAGTCAGAGCTGCTGCCTGCGCCCCTCCTAGCTCCATCCCAGCTCACACTGTCCATCATGGAGTTCGTAGTCAGCCCACAGCTGAAATTTAAGCCCAGACTAGCTGCCCTGCTCTGCCATTCTTGCCCTGCCTAGGCCACCTCACACTGGTGATGGGTGGCTTCTAGGTCTGTCATCCAAGACATTCCTCATCTGGTGCCAGCTCTTGTCTCCAGGGACCAGGCAGGAGCCCCCAGGGGCCCTGGTCCTCACAGCTCACTATTGGAGGCGATGGGGTCCTTAGGAGGTGGGGCCTATTGGGAAGCCTTCAGGTCACAGACACGTGCTGCAGAAGATGCTGGGGTCCCCTACTTTCACTTCCTGCCAAGTCAGCTCTGGCCCAAGCCTCCAAAACTGTGAGGGAAACTTTCCCCTAAGTCTGTTGTCACAGATCTGTCAGTATCGTGACCCAAAGCCCACTGATAACCAGGTGCCACTGCAAAGGTGTTTTGGGAGAATTAACCTTTTTCTATAGATTGTGTAAAGCAGATGTCCCATGCTATCAGGCCATGGGATAGTTAGGATAAAAAGGCTGACACCCCTCTTCCCACCACCCCAGAAAGTGACTCTCCTGACTGCCTCCAAGGCAAGAGCTCAGGCCTGGCTTTGGACTGGAAAGTCAGCACTTCCAGCCTGCAGCCGGATGGGCACTGGTAAGAGTCTGTGTTGTGTTTGCTTTCTCTTCAGGAGAGGACATGAGATGACCATGGAGAATGGAACGGCAGCACCGCCCGGCAGCTCTTCAGCTCCAGAGCCCCTGGGAATGAGAGCACAGGCCATGTGTTGGGCTGAGCACCAGGTCCAAGAACTGGGGGAGCTGACAGGGGAAGATGGCGGGTCAGGAAAAGCTGCCCCCAGGCTCTGCCTTTCTCGCCTCTTGTCCACAGGCTGGCCTCCTGTCAACCGCTGGCATCAGCCCCTGTGGAGTGTGCGGCTCACCAAGCTGCAACATCTGCTCTGTTCATGGCTCTGCCCCTGTGTTGCACCTGAGCTGGCCTGCCCTGACTTTCCAGTGGAGTCAAGTTGAGTGGTTTCTTGTAGGCCTCAGCCTTGTAAGTGGGAGGTGATCTGACCTTGGGCCCAGCTACCTCTGCCTCCCCAGGCCCCTCCCCCCATCAGCACGTGTCAGCGAGTGTACTTCACTGGTTATCTGTAGAAGGCCCTGCCACCCAGGCTGGACTCACAACACACTGGGCGTCCAACAAACTCAAGGCTTTCTTCTGGTTTTAAAAGAAATGAAAATATTTTCATGGACTCTTGGAGAGGGCAGACTGATCCAGAAGGCAGGGAAAGGAAGGCCCAGCACCCCAGGGCCTCCTCAGAGGGAAACTGGGAGGAAGGCCTGTCAGTCAGCATCAAGATCGACATCAGTGGCCACTGCAATGGGGAGTGGTTTGTTTTGTTTGTTTTGTATTTGATTTTTGCCGTGACAAAATGTCTGACAAAGATGACTTAGGCCTGGGGACGGTTTACTTTGCCTCATAGTTTAAGGTGCAGTCTATAATGACGGGGAGTCATAGCAACAGCTGGGGAGGCAGCTGACCACATGCACCCAGTCAGGAAGCAGAGACACGTGAACACTGATGCTCAGTCCGCTGTCTGCTCCTTATGCAGTTCACAGCACCAGGCCACAGGATGGCGCCTTGTCTGTCCAGGGTAGGTCGTCTCACAGTTGACGCAGTCTAGAAAGCACCTTAAAGACATACCTGGAGATGCGTCTCCTCGGTGACTCCACGTTGGCAATATTCCTCACCGCAGGGAGCAAGGCTGAGTGGCTGGTGCCTCCCGCCTATCCACGCCCTCAGCACTGGGCAAGGACAGGGTGAAAAGAGACATTTCCACAGTGAGGCACTTCCTCCTAGTGACCCCTCCAAGGTGTTCGCGGGGTTGCTGTCTACCTGTAGCCACTGCATGGGCACAAAGCTTGGCATCATGCCTCCTTTTTGGGGGGTTTTGTTTGTTTGTTTGTTTGTTACATATACAGTGTTCTGCCTGCATATAACTCCTGCAGGCCAGAAGAGGGCACCAGATCTCATTATAGATGAGATTGCTGGAAATTGAACTCAGGACCCTTGGAAGAGCAGCCAGTGCTCTTAACCTCTGAGCCATCTCTCCAGCCCATTTTGTTTGTTTGGTTGGTTGGTTGTTGGTTTTTTGAGATAAGGTTTCTCTGTGTAACAGCCCTTGCTGTCCTAGAACCCAGTAGACCAGGCTGGCCTCGAACTAACAGATCTACCTGCCTCTGCCTTCTGAGTGCTGGGACTAAAGGTGTGTGCCACCATGCCTGGCCAGGCACCATGCCTCTTTATATGGGGTCTGTGCCCAGTGGCAGGCTGCCCAAGGGAAGACTGGGAGAGGAGTGGGCCTTCCACCACCAAAGGAGTGGGCTGGCTAACTTGCAGCTTCTCCCTTGGGCCTGGGCATCCTGTCACCTATGGGCATAGATCCATTACTCCGTAGAGCAGTGACTCTCAACATGTGGGTTGTGACCCATTTTGGAGGAGGGAGATCACCACAACATGAGGAACTGTACGAAAGGGTCGCAGCATTAGGAAGGTTGGGCACTGCCGCTCTGCAGGGAAACACAGGCCATGGCCTGGTGTGAGCATTAGAGGAGAATGGGGCGGATGGGTCTAGAAGGCTCTGGAGACTCAGAGGATGTCAGGCCTCACCCTTCAACATAGCTGGGCATGTTGGATAGCTGGGGCTGCCCGGTGGTGTCTTGGCCTG
>OU015746.1:4394287-4429287 GCA_907169655.1 Acomys percivali | reverse complement strand
TGTGTGTGTGTGAGAGAGAGAGAGAGAGAGAGAGAGAGAGAGAGAGAAAGACAGAGACAGAGAGACAGAGAGAGAGAGAGAGACAGAGACAGAGAGAGAGAGAGACAGAGACAGAGAGACAGAGAGAGAGAGAGAGACAGAGACAGAGACAGAGAGAGAGAGAGAGAGAGAGAGAGAGAGAGGACTTTCCTCAGGAACCATCCCTGAGTTCTGTGACTCAGAGTCTCGCACTAGGACCTGGAGTTTGCTGATTCAACTATGCCAGCTGCCAGCAAGCCCTAGGGAGCCTCCCATCTCTGGGATTACAGGTGTGTGTGTGTGTGTGTGTGTGTGTGTGTGTGTGTGCTGCCTTTTTGATGTGGGTTCTGGGATCCTATTCAGGTGCACTTTACCCAAGTAGCCATCTTCCCCCCCCCCCATCCCTGGGGAGTTTTATTTAAAGCAAGAACACATTTAGTGGGGAGTTCTAGAGGGGAGAGAGGACGATACTAAAGACGCCGTGTGTCTATTCTAGGAAGGGCACAGGAATTCATTCACACATTTGATTTTATAATTGTACGCTTAGTGGCTCTAGTGCAAAATATGCAAATTAGAGGGAAATTACATGCTAATGGGCAGTGCGTTGGCTCTATTTTCAGCCCCCTTCTCCTGCCTCCTTGGGGATACTGCCAGCCGAGCAGATGGGTGGTTTTTTTTGTTGGTTTGTTTTTGTTTTTGTTTTTTGTTTCCCTTCTCCCAGATATAGCCCTCAGGTCACACTGAGTCCTGCCTTTTGACTGTAGACTATGGTGAATCTACAGTCACTTTCCCTGCCAGGATCCTCCTGTCCTGCGGTCTGCCTATGACCACTGAGTGACCTTGAAGATACAGTCACCACTCTCAGATGCCCAGCATGTGTTAGCTCAGGGTGCCATGCTCTCACACAGCGAGCCCTCAGCACCCAGCCTGGCACACACACAGTGGCACTCTGAGGCTAATGGCTTGCAGCTGGGACCCATGAGTCACTGCTGACCCCAGCATGAGCACAGGCAGTGTTGTCACAGGCTGTCACAGCCAGCAGAGGCCTGCCCTGTCTTGAAGGGAAAGGACGACAGGCGTGGAAAAGACCGGACACGAGGGCTCGGCCTCCATAGTCACTCAGGTAGGCCAGCTCCTGGTCCCGGGACGTGGCCGAGACGTTGTGGCAGGAAGGGAAAAGCAGCCTTGGCCGACCACATGCAGCTCCGTGGACCTGAGGGCCCAGCGTGAAGCCCCTCCAGGGACACCAGAGGCCAAGGTTTACCCCACTGCCACAGGGAGCCCTACGGCTTGCTATCCCCACAGCCAGGTGAACAGGCACCCATCTAACTGGTTCCCTACACCCTTGTGGAATAAGTGCCCCCCCACCCCTGTGAAAGGTCTGTTGCTCCAGCCTGGGCCTATCTTCCCTCCTGTGGCACGCTCCCGGGAATCCAACCCACCACCCCAAACAGATCCCGTGCCCTCCTTTATAGCTTGATGTTATTTTTAATCATGTATGTGGGTATGTGCACATGTGAGTGTAGGTGCTCTCAGAGGCCAGAAGAGGGCACCAGATCCCCTGTAGCTGGAATTGCAGAGGGTTGTGAGCCGCAATGCGGGTGCTGGGAGTTAATTAAACTCAGATCCCCTTCACCCCACTTTCCACGTCCCTCTTATAAGGAGCTATGCTGAGCAGTTGTGGCTCTCCACCTGGAAACAGACCTGTCACAGTGCATGGGGGAAGGGAACACTGTTTCTGAGGTAGACTGGGGCCAAGGAGGTTGCTGATTGGCCCGAGGTGGTTGACAGGCCACCGTGACAGAGAATGGTCTGACCCAAATATCAGCTGTGCTTCGGGTTGGGACTCTGGTCTGTTCATGAAGGACGTCGTGGGCCTTCTTCACGGCCTGGCGGTTCCACAGGACGGCCGCCGGGTGTTGGGAACAGCACTGAAACGGCATCCACTCAGACCTGCCGCCCAGGGACACTGACTTTACACTTCTGGCCTCTGGAAACATAAGAGAACGAATGGGCATCGTCTCGCCACTGCAAGCTGGCTGTGTGTCATCCTCCTCTGCTGGGCGATCCAGATGCAAAGAGAAGCAACCTACTGTGCACTGAGGAGACTTTACTAACTTAAAAAAAAGTGTGACGGGGGTTTGGGGCTGACAAGATGGCTCTGTTGGTAAAGGTGTTTGCTGCCAATACTTACAGCATGAGTTCGACTCCTGGGACCCCCCCGCTCCCCACCCCATGGCCAAGGGAGAGAACTGACTCCTTAGAACCACCCCCCCATAAGCCAATTGTGGCATGGGCACAAAATAAATAAAATTAAATCCTAAAAAATATCATAAGCATTTATCCCCTCGGTGAGGAATGGGAAGGCATTAGTTAGAAGAACAACTCCATTACAAACATCCTCAGCAGAATGGCAGTCCCCGTGCCTTTGGACCTGCCAACTATGCTCAACAGTTGCTAACATTTTGCTGTTTTTTTTTTTTTTTTTTTTCCGATTAAAAATAAGGTATCATTTTCTTGACATTTTCCCCTAAATATTTTTAGGCTTTTTAAAATGACATTTTAAGCACATGTGGTGGTGCATGTCTGTGAGTCTAGCACACAGGAGATGGAGGCAGCAGGATCGGGTGTTCAGTCATTCTCAGATACCTTGTGAGTTCGAGGGCACCCTGGGTCCCATGAGAACCTGGTCTCAAAGAGCAAAAACAATGGTTTTCTAATTAAGAAATACTTCCCAAAATGATAAGAACTGAAAAATGATGTCTTCTTAGCTGGGGTGCTACCGTCAACACTCACGTATGCTGCTGAGACACTGTCTACTTGGATCTGCCTCTTTCTGGTGCTGCCTGCTCATCCCAAAGGACCTCGCTGGGGCTGCCCATGGTGTGTAGTCACCCCGTCTCTCACGTCACCTTTAATCTAGAGTGAAATTGTGCTATTGTTTTTTTTTCTTTTTTGTTGTTTTGGGGGGGTTGTTTTGTTGTTGTTTGTTTGTTTTTCGAGACAGGGTTTCTCTGTGTAGCCTTGGCTGTCCTGGACTCACTTTGTAGACCAGGTTGGCCTCAAACTCACAGGGATCCACTTGCCTCTGCCTCCCGAGTGCTGGGATTAAAGGCGTGCGCCACCACCACCTGGAGAAATTGTGCTATTGTTTAGATATGTTTGCAGTGTGTCTGCCAGTGAGCTGTGTGCTAGAAGCTCAGCTCATGTCTCGGTCCTGGGGGGGGTTATTGGGGAGATGTAACTTTACAGGGGGGTGCCTATGAGAGTCAGTCATTGGGGGGTCGTTGCAATTGGTCTTGTGGAGCCGGTCAGTCCTCACTAGGCCACTCACGGGAGTGGCTCCTGCGTCTCTGCCGTTCCAGCGTGTCAGCGCAATGCTACCTGGACGCCTTCACCATTTGGGTTATCAGCCAAATAAGCCTCTTTAGACAGGTTTTCTTTCTTATTCCTAAGAGAGGGGGCTGGAGTGTCGTGGTGCACATGGAAGGGTCAGAGGACAGTTGGTGCTCTCCTCACACCTTGTTCCTTACTTCCGCCATCACTAGCTGGCCCTCCATCTTTGGGGCAGTTCTCACCAAAGTATGCTGGGGTTCCAGATGTGCACCCTAACCTCTGGCTTCTATCTGGGTTCCACGCATGGGACTCCAGCATCAGGCTGGAACAGTAAGTGCGCTTATGAACGACCTGGCCTTGGATATTTCGTAGCAACACGAAGCTGACTTGTGCTCACGGCCTTGATGGCAGTTGGAGAAGCCGGGCCAGGGGACAGTGGAGTACCAAGCTCCCAACTGTCCCACGAGGTGCGTGTCAGCGCCAAGCCGGAACCGATCAGACTCACACTCAACTTTTGGGTCAGCCTGGCTATTAGACACCAGGAGGCTGGGGGTGAGAGCTAGTCTTCCCCATTGTTAAAGGTCTGTTGTGACAGTCAGGTGATCTAGGGTGACAGTTGGGCACAGGAAACATCCAGTTTCCTGCCGGGTCTGTCAGAACTAGTGCGTGGATCAGTTCTTTCATTCGAGGCTACAGAGTGCCTGATTCCTCCTGCTCTTCACCTCCCATCCTTCTCCCTCCCCCTGATCCTCCCCTGCCCACCTTCTCTCCTCCCCTCTTCCCCCCCCCCCCCCCCCCCCCCCGCCCCCCCCCCCCCCCCCCCCGCCGCCCAATGACAAGCTCTCGTGTAGCCCAGGCTGGCTTGGATCTCAGTGTGGAGCTGAGGATGACCTTGGCCGTCGGATCCCCCTGCCTTCAGCTCCTATGTGCTGGGATTCCTGACATGTGCCACCATGCCAGTTTATGCAACACTGGGGAGAGAACCCAGGGCCTTATGCCAGCTAAGGAAACGTCCCACACAGCTACAGCCAGCCCTGGTTTCGTTTTGTTTTGTTTTGTTTTGTTTTATTGTTTTAATTTAATGAAATAAATTTAGAGTTTACTAAGAAAAACTCTTAATACACATTGAAGCACAGCCATTAAGAGTGAAGATTGTGTCGGGAGGCAGGTGGATCGCTGTGAGTTCGAGGCCAGCCTGGTCTACAAATCGAGTCCAGGACAGCCAAAGCTACACAGAGAAATCCATTCTCAAAAAAAACAAACCAACCAAACAAACAAACAAGTGATTTTTTTTTTAAAATATTTATTTATTTATTATGTCTACAGTGCTCTGCCTCCATGTACACCTGCAGGCCAGAAAAGAGCATCAGATCACATTATAGGTGGTTGTAAGCCACCATGTGGTTGCTGGGAATTGAACTCATGACCTCTGGAAGAGCAGTCAGAGCTCTTAACCTCTGAGCCATCTCTCCAGCCCCGATATTTTTTTTTTTTCTTGCTCCGTGACAGGAGCTGCTGGGACTGCAGAGGGAGGAAGGCTCACTATCAGCTCATGATTTCGGGGAATTTCAGTTCCTCA
Source organism: Acomys percivali (assembly GCA_907169655.1). Taxonomy (NCBI): domain Eukaryota; kingdom Metazoa; phylum Chordata; class Mammalia; order Rodentia; family Muridae; genus Acomys; species Acomys percivali. The sequence goes on along the minus strand of OU015746.1, from coordinate 4,424,354 downwards.
AGGTTCAAGAAAGCATGGCTGCTGAAGTGGCTCAGTCTGAGGCAGTGGCACAGCCCTGCTTGTATATTTCTGTAAGCAGGAAGCAGAGGCAGAGTGGAGGCAGGGCCAGGCTGACTCCTCAGGGCCTACGTCTACCAGCTGTGCTCTAGGGCTCAAAGTTCCGCAGTGCCCCAAAACAGCACTGCTAGCTGGAGACTGTGTGTCCAAACACATGAGCTGCTGGGGGACACTTTGCATTCGACTAAAGCAAGGCTTAGGAAAAGGGCAGTATGTCACAGCCTAGGGTGGGCAGGGCTACTCAAGAGAAAGTTTCGCTCATTGTTGGAGTTTTTATTGTTTTAAAAACATATTTTAATTTAATTTATTTATTTGGAGACCGGTCTCACTGTGTGGCCCTGGCTGGCCTTGAATTCAGAGATCCTCCTGCCTTTGCCTCCTTTGCTACAACTAAAGGCGTGCATGTCACCATGCCCAGCCATTATTATTTGTTTTTAAACATTTATCTTATTATTTATTCATGTGTAAGCGTGTGCCTGTGCCTATGATGTGCGCATGTGTGCAGTTTCCTCAGAGTCCAGGAGGGGGCGCCAGATCCCAAGAACGGCACTCACAAGTAATGGAAAACTGCCATTGAGAGCTCTGGGAATGAGGCCTCCATCTTCTGGAAGGGAAGGGAAGGAAGTGCTCTCGCAGGCTGAGCTTCTTTCCAGCCTCTGATTTTTAAATAACTCAGTCTGGCCATCACTCTATGCCCCTCCCCTTGCCTCCTGAGTACTAGGATTGCAGGGCCCAACTGTTTTAACGTTACTAATCCCTGGTATTGCCTGACGCTAAAGGACAGCGGTCCCCCTCCACTGGGCAATCTGTGTTAGAATGTCAGGATGATCTCTAAAATCTGACCCCTGGCCCTTCTATTTTCACAATAAGTAGCAAATGTAGCCATCACTACAGGAAGCAAAAGAGATCTCACTCACTTCTCATCCCTTTTCCTTTTAATAACAAAATAGTAAAGTCAGGTGCGGTGGCTCACACCTGTAATCCCAGCACTTGGGGAGGCAGAGGCAGGAGGATCTCTGAGTTTGAGGCCAGCCTGGTCCAAAAACTGAGTTCAAGGACAGCCAAGGCTACACAGAGAAACCCTGTCTTAACCCCACCCCCCGCCAAAAAAAAAAGAAACCCTCCAAAAAATAAAAACAGAAAATAGTATTGTATGTGAGTGTGTATGTGTGCTGCCTAGTCCCTACCCCAGGGCCATTGCACCCTCCACCCCACCCCCCACCGCTGCCTGCAGTACTCCTCTTGGCTCTTTGCACAGCCACCCTTTCCCCGACAACTGGTCTAAAGGACATTGCCCACCTGGGCATCCTAGAACTTCCTAGAATGGCCTTGCTATCTTTCTGGTCTCAAGCTTCGTGAGAGCAGGACCCTCACAGGCTAGAGGTGACTGTCTTGCGTCTCACTTTCCTAGCTTGGGAGGAGCACAAACAGTTACACTCAGCAGCTTAGCGGGGACGCAGGCCCTGCCTGGCCCTCGACTGAATGGCTCCTCTGTGATGGCGGTTCCTGAGAGCCCGGGGTGCTGGCGTCCTCACCCGGCTCCCCTGCGATGGCCCTGCAGTTGACATTACTGAATGGGCCGGGGAAGGGGCCCAGGTGTCAAACACTGGCCCGCTTTCCCTCACACTCGGCTGACGTATGATGCTGTGTGTCCTGGCGATCCGTCCCTCATTCCAGGTTAGCACCCCAGCTCTATAGAACCACACCACGACCAGCTCCAGAACGCAGCTGCAGTTGGGAGGACGGGTTATGACTTGAAGGGTCACTTAGCTCCCAGAGTGAGGGAGACCTGACACACAGGCTCAAAGCAGCGGAGAAGTGGGGGGGGGGGCAGTGGGTTAACAATGACAAACCTCCACAGCAAGGGCCCCAACAAACAGCACCGATGGTTTGGAGGGGATAACAATGACCTGAGAAGGGTCCATCCAGTGTCCTGTCCCTTGAAACAAACACTTTTGTAGTGTCTGCCCCTCTTTGTACACTGTCCCTGTCAGCAACCCCGGTCCCTGTGGGACTTGCCTCATTCCAGAGGCAACAGTGCCACCTGCTGGATATTGTGAGCCTGTGCTGTTCAGGGCTTTCCTTTGGACAGTCATTCCCCTGCCTCACTCCAGGGTGCCCCAGGAGCTGGGACCTGCCAACCTACCTCACCTGTACCCTGTACTGTTATCCCCAAGGCTTAAAGTCCAGCGAACGGAGGCGGGGGGGGGGGGGGGGGGGGGCGGCACGTGGCCTGTAAGTCCCGGGAGAATGGTACAGAATCTCTTGTGGCTCTCACCTCTGTCAGAAGTCCTGTACCTTTGAGGATGGCACTCCTGGCCTTTGCCAGTGTGTACCATGCCCTCACCTGTAGCTAGCCTGTCACCAGCCCCTAGGTCTACCAACCTGATGGTCATTTGGAATCCACTTCAGTCACCATTCTGAATTATGACCAAGCCTTGTTTGTGAATTGGGGGTTGGGGGGTGGGGTCTCCTATAGCCCAGGCTAGTCTCAAACTTGCTCCTTGTCTGGAGACCTCATGGAGTGTGTGTGCTGTTTTCCCAAGATGACAGCTCCTGGCGTGAAGGGGCTGGGATAAGATGGAAGTCGCCACCCTCCTGGGTCCCCAAGACACCATTTGCTTTCTCTATACTTCCGCCTTCCGGTCACCACTGCCCAGTGGCCTCAGGGACTCGGGAGATGGAGTGGGGTTTGACCTGAGGATCTTCCTTGCGGAGTATGCTAGACTCGTAGTGGGCCTCAGCCCCACTGGTTTGCCATATGAAAACACTTTGAATGGGTCCTGAGGGACTGGACTCCATAAAGGACATTTTGAGGGAAGGAGGCCCCCAGAGGACAGTTCTTTCTGCCCCAGGGCTGGGGCTAGAATTCCAAGACAGAACTTCTAGTTGGTAATACATGGCTCTGGGATCCAACCCCAGCATGGGAGGGAGTGTGTGTTAAATAAATCTTGAGTTAGGGACGTGGATTTATTTTTCTTCTGAGACAGGGTTTCTCCGTGTAGCCCTGACTGTCCTGGAACTTGCTCTGTAGACCAGGCTGGCCTCGAACTCAGAGATCTGCCTGCCTCTGCCTCCTGAGTGCGGGGATTAAAGGTGTGTGCCACCACCTTCTGGCAAGGGATGCCATTTTCTTGGTAGAGTGCTTGCCTGGGATGCACAAAGTCCAAGGTTTAATAACTTTGGTGTGGTTGGTGCACTCCTGTAATCCCGGAAGTTCAAAACCATTCTCAGCTACATAGTGAGTGTGAGGCCACCCTGGGCCACAGAAGATCCTGTCTCAAGAGAGTAAGACAAACTTTAACTCTCACATCTAAATCATTTTCCTTTATAACCGTATGATGCATTTGTTTGTTTATTAGCGTACTTATTTTTATGTGAATGAGCAGTTTGCCTGCATGTGTGTCTGTGCACCATGTGTGTGCAGTGCCTATGAAGTCCAGTAGAGGGCATCAGATCCCCTGGAACTGGAGATATAGACAGTTGTGAGCCACCATGTGGGTACTGGGAATCAAACCCTGGTCCTCTGTACAAGAAAATGTTCTTGACCACTGAGCCATCTCTCCAGCCCTATGGATTTTTCTATGTCCCCCCTTACAAGCTGGAAGGTGGCGTGAGGGCAGGTAGGTTGTCAGCCCCTGCTTTGGCCTGGCATGTATCCAAAGCTACTCTGGGGAGCTCAGCCTTTGGGGGTTCAGTTGGTCTGTGGTACCAAAAGGTAAGAGGCCCTCTGGGTGCTCTGGAGGGGCTCCCAGCACCAGCACCAGATTGCACCTCTGTATCACTGACACCCACTTAGGGAAGGTGCTGCCCCTGTAATAGTGTGGGAAACCAGGGGTGGGGGTGGGGCTCAGAGGGGATGAAGTGGGGGGATGGAGCCAGCCAGACCCCAGTTATGGCAAGATGAATCTCCCTCACCTGTGGAGGGCCTTGCCTGCCCTGCCCTAGCCTGTTCCCTGTCCTTCTCCCTGCCTTTCCTGCTATGGCCTACCCTCCAGTGCTCCACTTTGCTGGAGCCTGCCTTTTGTCCCTTAGCCCCTCCCGTAGATGCCTGTCTATAGTCGTCTCTGGGCAGAGACCCAGGCTCCAGACCATCTGCATGCCCCCCAAGCACTGTCTCTTCATCCCCAACCTGCCTCTTCTTCCTGGTGCTTGGTCTCCCTGGAAGCCTGTAATCTCAAGGCTGAGCCACCAGCAGCTAAGCTGTCCTGACACGGGTGCTGACGTGATCTCGGTCCTGCACACGGGGTCAGGAGCCCACAGTGCTCTTTCCAGGATGTCTCAAGAGACACAGTTCAGGCCAAGTCACCCCTCCATGTCCTCACTCTGCCCAGCCAGAAGTCCCAGCTGCAAGAGGGACTACCTCGGTTCCTGGTGATGAAAGCTCTGGCCCTGGATGATCTGAGGTGGGAGATTACGCAGAGGCCTCCATGACGCCGCATGAAGCTCCCCGCCTCCGGCTGGCAGCTGACTTGCATCCATCACTGAGCAGGGAGGCCCAGGGCAGGTAAGCTCTTCCTTGCTGAGATTACAGGCTTCTGGGGAGCCTAAGGGATTGCTTCCCCTTCTGGAATGCATTCGTAGAGGTCAGAGGTCAGCCTGCAGTGATCGGTTCTCACCTTTTACCATGTGAGTTTTGGGGGTCAAATTCATGTCGTTAGGCTTGGGGGGCAAACACCTTTACCTGCTGAACCATCTCCCCGTGAATGGCGTGGGTCCAAAACACCAGCTCCTGTAGGAGGAGGTGCCGCCAACTGCAGCTGTCCACTTTTCCATTAAGAGGGGTCATCCAGCCTCAGGCCACTAAGGCAGTGGTCCTCACCTCTGATCCACAAATTCAAAACATCTCAAGAGCCTGCAGAAGGTGGTGGGAGGATAGAGTTTGGTACCCTCAGTGCTCAGAACGCTAGAGGAACAGCCATGCTCCTTCCCCCCCATGTCTGGCTTCCCTGTCCCTCTTCCCACCTCTTCGGCACCTGCCAGAAGCCGTTGCGATGATGACCCACTATCGTTGCTATTACTTAGACTTTGAGTCCCACACAAAATTTGCTCTGTTCATAATCATTTAAATTAACCAGCAGATTCCCGTGTTCACTGTCTCTTCTTGTGGGCCTCTCTTCCTCTAGGACTTCATGTTGCCTCCTGCTGAAGCTCGCACTTTGGTGACTCCTTCAGGGATGGGTTGTAGGCTAGGAGCTTTTCCTCAGGATTTGTGGGTCTGAGCACATCCATTCATCCGCACTCTCTAGGGATAGTTTAGCTGGGTATAGGATCCTAGGATACTGGCTTTGTTCCTTTTAGCCTTCACAGTGCTGTCCTAGGCTCCAGTAAATCTTCTGAATTCTACCTCTCATTTCTTGGTAAGTAACATCTATCTTAGTTAGGGTCACTATTGCTTTGACAAAACACCATGACCAAAAAGCAAGTTGGGGTGGGGGTGGGGGTGGGAGGTGGGTAAGGGGTTTGTTTGGCTTCTGCTTCCACATAATAGCAAAGACAGGAACTCAAGCAGGGCAGGAACCTGGAGGCAGGAGCTGATGCAGAGGCCATGGGGGGGGGTGCTGCTGCTGCTTACTGGCTTGCACCCCATGGCTTGCTCAGCCTGCTTTCTTTCTTTCTTTCTTTTTTTTTTTTTTAAAGATTTTATTTATTTATTTTGTATACAATGTTTTGTCTGCATGTACACCTGCAAGCCAGAAGAGGACACAAGATGTCATTATAGATGGTTGTGAACCACCATGCGGTTGCTGGGAATTGAACTCAGGACCTTTGGAACACCAGGCAGTGTTCTTAACCTCTGAGCCATCTCTCCAGCCCCAGCCTGCTTTCTTATAGAACTCAGCACCACCAGCCCAGCACTCACTAAATTAAGAAAATGTTCCACAGGCTTGCCTGCCTGCAGCTGATCTTGTGGAGGCATTTTCTCAATTGAGGCTTCCTCGTCTCAGATGTCTTTAGCTTGTATCACATTGACATAAAACTACCCAGCCTGGTAAATTTTTTTTGTGGGGGGGGAGGGTGTTTCTGGCCACCTTTCAGAGTTGTCTCTTTATCCTCAAGGGCGCCACTATTTTGCCGACTTGTCTAGAAATGGGTGGGCAGCTGTGCATCCCAAGTGGCTTCACTGCATCTCCTTTGACTTGTTGAGAAACGCTAGTGTTGCGTGCGGCCCCTTCTAGTTTCTCCCATGTCTTGGTCTGTCCTATATTTCTTCACCCACACTTCTGACTTTGATTTGTTGGGTCCTGTTCATCTTTGTGGCATATTCTTGGTCACTTCCACCAGCTAGCTTACCACTCTCTCCAGAGTTGTCCTGCCAAGTGGCATTCATCTGCTGAGCTTTACATTTTAAGAATCACACTTCAGACTTGTGGGGTTTCCAGTGGGTTTTCCTCTCCATGACCACCTGTTTTTATTTCACTTAAGCCAATCAGGGTTTCAACAATTTCTTATGGTCTTTGATGATGCCAAATATTTTTATTTGAAAATCTTCAGATTTTTCTTTTTCTTTTTCTTTCTTTTTTTTTTTTTCCATCACATCTGGAGTGGTTTAATCCTCGCAGGGTCAAGTTTCTCCAGTTGTCTTTAGAGCTAGCTCTGCCCATGGATTTGGGGCAGAATTGCTCCTCTCTCTCTCTCTCTCTCTCTCTCTCTCTCTCTCTCTTCCTCCCTCCCTCCTTCCCTAATTGCAGTCACATGATTCGTCTCTTCCAGTGGCCCCACTCCAGGATGATGAGGTCATTTGAGGTTGCTCAGAATGCCCATGGACTGAGGGAGACACAGGATATCAGAGTGTCAAGTCCCTTGGGTTGGCTCTCACATTCTGGCCACTTCCTCCATCTCTCCAGCTGCTCCAGGCCATGAGCAGAGCTTGGCTACAGCCCCTGCCCTTCTCTTTCTTTTGTTCTACTCTCTCTCTCTCTCTCTCTCCTTTCTTTCTTTCAGACAGGGTTTCTTTGAGTAACAGCCCTGGCTGGCTGTCCTGGACTCGCTTTGTAGACCAGGCTGGCCTCGAACTCACCGAGCTCTGCCTGCCTCTGCCTCCCGAGTGCTTGGGTGAAAACACCCCGGCCGCCTCACTCATTTTATTTCATGATTTGGTTCTTCAGCTGAGACAGCAGAGAAGATGATCTGTTGTCCACACATTACACTTGGGCCACAGCTATGAGCAGAACCTGCCTAGAATGCCATAGGTCCAGGGCAAACGGCCCAAACCGACTGTTTTGGTTTGGGCAAGGCAAGCCTCTTAGGTGGGATTGATATGGATGGTGATGGAAGTTCTAGACCACTGAGAGACAGATTCTATGGTTTAATTACTTTTTCAAAATGTATGTGTGGATAATTTGCTTGAATGTGTCTATGAGCCACATGTGTGCAGTACCCATGGAGGCCAGAAGAGGGTGACAGATCCCTATAGTACTAGAGTCATGGACAACCTAAGCTGCCATGTGAGTCCTGGGGATGTAACCCAGGTCCTCTGCTAGAGCAGCCAGTCCACTTAAGCATTGAGCTATTTTTCCAGCCCCCTAATTGGTGTGTGTGTGTGTGTGTGTGTGCGCGCGCGCGCGCGCGCGCGTGCGTGTGCGCCTGTAGAGGCCGGAGGACAACCCAGGGGTCATTCCTCAGAGTTGTTATCTACCTTATTTTGAGGCAAGGTCTCTCCTTAACTGGCATAGAACTCTGTAGGCAGCTTGCGCTGTGGTAATTTTTGCTGCCTCTGCTTCCTGATAGGCATGCACCACCATATATGGCTTGAGAGACAAATGCTAGCCTGCAGCTTAATGGTCACACCTGTGTTCCAGCCAGCATGCCTGGTCTCTGTCCCTGCGGCCTCCGTGGGTTCTCAGCTGCTTCTCCCTGTAGTTTTCATACTTTCAGCCTACGCACTACTTCCTCTGCTTGGGGTGAGGGTCTCAGAGATGATGGCGGCAAGGCCAACCGCCCCTCTCTTGTCCTTCGTGTCTGTCTCATGGAGGTGGCTAGAAAGGTGTGCGCCACCAAGGTTACATCTTTTAACATTTCCTCTTTAAAGTTTCGCTGGCACCGCTATATGGAATGACCTGAAATACTACGGTACTGAAATATTATCTTCTTTTAATGCTTTGGCTTTCCCCCCCCTTTTAAGTTCATTAAAAATAGAAAATCATCATAAGTTTCCAAAGCCCTGGAATGTAATGAGCTTGAAGGTTAATTGTAAAAAATGAATTCCCATCATACTGACGACGACGCCTGGTCCTTCCCGCCGGCTGTGTGCAGGCGACCAGGCATAAATTACTATCCCGCTTAAAAGCCCAAGGCAAGAAAACTTCTTTGCAAGATGAACTGCGTTGTTTTTCTTTCTTGGATGCTTCTTTGTTAATTGAAGTTAATTGTTAATTGCCGAAAAACCATTTTTTATCGAATTATAACATTAATACAGAAAAATGCACAAACTTTAAGTCTGCAACGTGACCGCATTCACACGTGGACACCCCCAAGTGGCCTGCTCCAGATCATGGGTGGGGGTGGGGAACATTAGCTACGTTCTGCTGCTAAGGAAATGGAGGTTCGTTGAGGCTTTCCCCAGAAAAAGCGGAGCAGAGGTGGGGGTGGAGGGGTCAGCGCCCCGGGGGGTCAGCCCCCTGGGGGAGGAGCAGAAACTCCTGGGAGCAGAAAAAGGAGCAATTGTCATCTAGGTAGGTCACATCTAGGAGGAAGAAACAGAGAGGAGGGCCTTTGCGGAGTGACAGCTGGGAGCCTGCAGCCCTGGTGCTGGCCTGCCCTGACGGCAGTATGGGGGACAGACGAACAGACGTGTTACTTCCTTAGGCCTTGGGCCTTAGGAAAAAAAATTAAAAAGCCTGGAGTTTCCAGATGGACAGGAAGGACGGACAGCAACTCAGGCCTTGGATGCCTGAACTCAAGCAATCCTCCTGTCCCAGCTTCCTGAGTAGCTAGGACAACTCATGCCTACTCAAGGGTTCCAGTTTGTCAGAAACGTTTTCTGTTTCATCTTTAGAACACTGAGGACAGAAGCGAGGGGCTCACACGTGCTAGGCCAGTGCCCTACACTGATATATAGCCTCACCCTTCCACACCTCATATCACCACAGGTTTATTTGTTTATGACAGGGTCTTCTTGTAGCCCAGGCTACCCTCAAACTCTATCTGTAACCCAGATTGATGGTCTTGATTCTCCTGCCTTGGCCTCTGGAGTGCTGTGATTACAAGTGTGTACCACCACACCCCCGGCTATTACTGTCTTGTGGATTTTGTTTGTTGTTTTTGTTTTTTTTGTTTTTGTTTATTTGTTGAGACAGGGTTTCTCTGTGTAGCCCTGACTGTCCTGGACTCCCTTTATAGACCAGACTGGCCTCTAACTCACAGAGCTCTGTCTGCCTCTGCCTCCCTGAGTGCTGATATTAAAGGTGTAAGCCATCAAATCCAGCTTGTCTTTGTGTGTGTGTGTGTGTGTGTGTGTGTGTGTGTGTGTGTGTGTGTGTATGTTTTATGAAAGAGGGTTCTCTATGCAGTCTTAGTGGTCCTGGACTCACTTTGTAGACCAGGCTGGCCTCAAAATCATAGAGATCCACCTGCCTCTGCCTCCCGAGTGCTGGGATTAAAGATGTGCACCACCACCGCCCCAGCCTGGTGGGGCAATGGGGTGCGGGAGGGGGGGGGCGTGTTAAGAAAGAAGGAAGGAGGGGCCTCCATAGTATAGTGGTTATTACCTCTGCTTTACAAGCAGAAGGTCCTCCGTTCAAACTAAAGTATAACCGTGGATCACTAATGGGCCCCGCCCCCTTTATGACTATCCTAGATTAAAAAACAAAAAACAAAAACAGAACTTGAGACTTTTAGCCAGGCGGTGGTGGCGCACGCCTTTAATCCCAGCACTTGCGAGGCAGAGGCAGGCGGATCACTGTGAGTTCGAGGCCAGCCTGGTCTACAAAGTGAGTCTAGGACAGCCAAGGCTACACAGAGAAACCCTGTCTTGAAAAACCAAAAAAAAAAAAAAAAAAAAAAGAAGAAGAAGAAGCAAGGGGGAGAGGGAGACAGAGAGAGACAGAGAGAGAGATAGAGGCAGAGAGCAAAATAAAATAAAGATCTGTCTTACAACATCTTGAGTTCTACAAAAACAGAACAAACTCCCTTCTGTACTGTCTTTATCTCATTTGCCTTGGGCAGGCCAGAACTTGTCACTCAGGGGCCTAGTCCTCGGCACTGTGCCAGGGGTGACTAAGGAGCTGATGTCAAGGGTGCCTTTCTAGGACGGTCACCCAGGCCTAAGGGTGCTGGCTCCACAGGGTTTCCAGGTAAAGATGCACCCTGCTCAGCAGAACTCAAACCGAAGGCTACATATATTTGCATGGGCATATGTATATGCACACATCTGGTGTCAAAGGATGGATTTACACACAAACAAGTGCTGCTTGCCAGAAGGTCCCGTCTAGCTGGGGGTCCTGGGTTGGATCCCACAGCCCCTCCAAGGGCGCGTGCAGAGTCCCTGCGGATGGGTAGAGAGCAGCTCAGCAGACCCTTGTCACAAGGGCATGACCCCCAGCCACCTGCAGCTGTGGCCCTGAGGGCAGCAAGCCTGTTTCGCAGCCTTCCTCCCTCAATGCTTGGCAGGTCCTGTATTTATTTATATTTTAATGAAAACAAATTAGGATTTTCTCACTCCTTTGGAGACTGCTCTTGTGATAAGAGGAGACACCTGGTTCCTCTCTTGCGGCGAGGCTTGAGGGCGGCTGCGTTCTAGGAGGCTGGCTTCCACAAGCCATTCTTCATCACTTTGCTGTCTGTCTATGTGCTGAGAAAGTGGCCCGGGATGCCGGCCAGGGAGACGATAGCCACCAAATAATTCATGTGTTATCCCAGGCACCACAGCTGTGACATGAGTCTTTTTTTTAGCTGTCCTCAGGAGTATCAGGGAAACTGAGGCCCAGGATAGCGATGATAGGTATTCTCTGCCGATGAAATGAGCCAATGCATGCTAAATTAAAGTATAAACTTGGGTTTATTGGAGGCAGCTCTTGGGCTATGGGTTCGCTGACCTCATAGGAGGAGGTCAGGGAAGGCAACATGCAGAGGGGGACAGAAAAGCGTTGTGGGGGTGGGGGTGGGTGGTACAGAGAGAGAAGGCACAGAGAAAGAGGAAAGAGAGGAGAGAAGAAATTCGGATAGAGGGAGGGAACCAAACTGTCTGGATTATATAGTGAAAAGCCTCCCTGCACGAGGGCTGGGTATGTCAGCCATGCCCTGTAACAGGTAGAGACTGAGGCATGCTGGGAGGACCTGGAGGACAGGTCCACTTTGGTTAAACAGGCACCTCAGCTGCTTGTCCTGGGTCTGAGTCTTTTATTTTTTTATTTTTTATTTTATTTTATTTTTTTAGTTTTTTTGAGACAGGTTTTCTCTGTGTAGCCTTGGCTGTCCTGGATTTGCTTTTTGGCCAGGCTGGCCTCGAACTCACAGTGATCCACCTGCCTCTGCCTCCCAAGTGCTGGGATTAAAGGCGTGGGCCTGAATCTTAAAGTGTGAGGGATTGCCGGGCATGATGGCGCATACCTTTAATCCCAATGTTTGGGATCGCTGTGAGTTCAAGGCCAGCCTGGTCTACAAAGTGAGTCCAGGACAGCCAAGGCTACACAGAGAGAAACCCTGTCTCGGAAAAAAACAAAACAAAACAAAACAAAACAACAACAACGAAGCCATGAGGGATCATGTGTGTCAAAGGTTGGTTCAGGGCAGAACTGTGATCAGACCCGGGGCTCTACCCATGGCGTGTTCCAGCTCTCTGCCTCCTGAGTGCTGGGATTAAAGACACATGCCACCGTGATTGACAGGTTTTTGTTTTATAAAGTTCACTGGGAGACAGCAAGGGACAGGCTGCATTGGCTGTCTGCTCAAGAGTCAGGCCTGGGGCCAGCGAAGCCCAGAGGAGGCTGAACCAGTGGGTGGGGTATGACCATCTGAGGAGCTCTTAGGATACCAGCTGCTCTGCAGGTAGTGTGCTCACGAGCGACCGAGAGAGATTAGCTCAACAGCTCTCTGTGGCAGAGCTCTGTCCCCTAGACAGAACAGTGACCATCGCCATCTTGGATCATGGCAGCCATTGTGAGCATCCCAGACCTTAACAGGGTGGAACCCAGAACATTCCCTCGTAGAGGTGAAGGAGGATTGTCAGACTTTTACCCCCAAGTCCCAGCCACTCATTCCTCTTCCCCCCTTTCCCCCCACCCCCGTAACGACCCCACCCCTACCCTCCCACTCCCCCATCCCCCCACCCTCATCTGCAGGGCATCCTGCCCAGATGTGTGTTGTCTTGAGGGTGCTGGAATACAACAACCCCAGAAAGAATGGAGGTTAAGAATGGGGGAAAGGGGCCTGGAGAGATGGCTCAGTGGTTAAGAGCACTGTCTGCTCTTCCAGAAGTCCTGAGTTCAATTCCCAGCAACCACATGGTGGTTCACAACTATCTATAATGTGATCTGGTGCCCTCTTCTGGCCTGCAGGTGTACATACAGGCAGAACACTGTATATATAATAATAATAAATACATTTTTTAAAAAATGGGAGAAAGGCCGGGCGATGGTGGCGCACGCCTTTAATCCCAGCACGCGAGAGGCAGAGGCAGACAGATTGCTGTGAATTCAAGTCCAGCCTGGTCTATAAAGTGAGTCTAGGACAGCCAAGGCTACACAGAAAAACCTTGTCTTGAAAAACAAAAATAAAAAAACAAAAATAAAAACAAAACAAACAAACAAAAAGAATGGGGGAAGGGCTGGAGAGACGGCTTGGTCAGTAAAGTGCTTGCTTAGGAAAAGTGAGGACTCTACTCAGGATCCCCAGCACCTGTGGGAAAAGCTGGGTGTGGTCCCATGTGCCTGGCATCCTAGTGCTGGGCAGGCAGCAACAGGGGGGTCCCTGTCACCCGCTTGCCAGCTTATCTCGCTGAGTGGGAGAGCTCAGGGTTCAATGAGAGAGCCTGGTTCAGCTAAGAAGGCGAAGGGCTGTTGGCATGGTTCAGTGGGCAAAGGGGCTTTCGGCCACACCTGACCACCTGAGTTCAATCCCAGGGCCCAAATGGTGGAAGGATAAAACGGACTCTGTCTTTCATATTGATGCCAGGACTTGTGTACATGGCGACACACATAACAGACACACAGACTAAATTAAATGTAATTAAAAAAAAAAAAAAAAAAGGTAGCAAGTGATAGATGGATGTTGACCTCTGACCTCCACACGCACAGAAGCGTAGCTACACGGGCACACGCACACAAAGCCCTGAGAAGCTGAGTGTGATGGTTCACGCCTACGTTGCCGGTGTTCAGGAGGCAGGGGATTGCCACGAGTGAGTTCTAGGCCATATAGGAATACAGACTGAGATGTTGTCTCAAAAAAAACCCTCCAAACTGGGGGCTGGAGAGATGGCTCAGTGGTTAAGAGCACCACCTGCTCTTCCAAAGGTCATGAGTTCAATTCCCAGCAACCACATGGTGGCTCATAACCATCTGTAATGTAACCTGGTGCCCTCTTCTGGCCTGCAGGTAAACAAGCAGACAACGCTGTATACATAATAATAAAATAAATCTTTAAAAAAAAACAAAAAAACAAAACTCCAAACTAAGCCAAAAGGGAACCCCACAGCAGAGGGGGTTTCCACTGGTTTCTCTCAGGTCCCAGCTTCCCTCCAGAGAGATGCTGGTGAAGTGTTGGCGTGGAGGGCAGAAAGTCTCCCTTTTCATGTCCTGGAGTGACATCTCACCCTTGATCCTCCTTCTTGGGGGGAGGGACCCAGGAAGTGACCAGGACCAGAGGTGACTCAGCCACAGGTCAGAAGAGACTTCATCTGTGGCTTTGGATGCGTCAGCCAATGAACAACCTCTCCCCATCTCACTGAGAGAAGTGCACGCTGCAAGCAGGGTCAGCAGCGAAGCCAGAACGTCCGTGGACACGTTCTGTGTCTTTCACAATATTGCTATTTACTGAATAACAATCAGTTCATAAGGTCAGTTTCAATGGCTCCTGCTTGGCAAGCAGTCCCGATTGGCCCTGATAGATGGCCATTGTCAATCACTCTTTTTTTTTTTTAATTATCTATTTAATTTTATTTATGTGCATAGGTGTGAGGGTGTTGGGTCCCCTGGAACTGGAATTACAGACAGCAGTGAGCTGCCATGTGGGTGCTGGGAATTGAACCCAGATCCTCTGGAAGAACAGCCAGTGCGCTTAACCACTGAGCCATCTCTCCAGGCCTTGTCAATCACTCTTAATTACTGATATTCACTCTCAGTTCACACCAACACTGACTTCACATCCTAGTGTTTATGTCGTAGGACGGCTAAACGGAAGTGGAGGAAGACTCTGGGTTTAGAGGTCATCTTGGAGTCAGACTGACAGGGGAAGGACTAATGAGGACCAGACACCAGATGTTCAGGTCCAGACTTCAGATGGCTTGCCTTGGGGGGGAGGAGGTGGGGGGGAGGGGAGGGAGCACATTGTGAGGGTCAGTTTGAAGTGGGGGCTGAGTGTCATGAGTAGGGGGCTCTGTGCTCTCCTTGGAACCCAGAGACAGACTCTTTCACAGGGCAACTCCCTGGCAGGGACGGCTAGTGAAAGTGACCATGTGGCAGGTGTGCCACAGTTCATTCTTAGGGTGCCCCTTCTTTTACCATCCTAGGTGATGGGGCTCCATCTGCTGTGATTGACAGGCTCTGGCGTCTTGCATTTCTGAGATGGTTTGATATGTCGCCAGGTGTTACCGTGTATTACCATAAATGGTCATTCAGTTCTTTTGATTTGTTTTTTTGTTTTTTGGTTTTTTTTTTCCAGACAGGGTTTCTCTGTGTTAGCCTTGGCTGTCCTGGACTCACTTTGTAGACCAGGCTGGCCTCCAACTCACAGTGATCCACCTGCCTCTGCCTCCCAAGTGCTGGGATTAAAGGCGTGTGTCTGGCTGATCATTCAGTTCCTGCCTCCTGGTGTGCTGGCTGGACAGTTATTTGTATAAACAAGACGCAGAGTCAATAGAGCATGGGGGAAGACAGAACAGGGCCCCCACCTTTTTGTAAAGTCTCCCAAAGTAAGTCCCATAGGGCTTCTTCTAGGTGCCCTGTGATAAAAAAAAAGGTCAAAAGCCCCGTACGGTGGTGCAGGCCTGTGATCCCAGCGGGCACTGAACCCCAAGGATCTCGAGGCTACCTCAGGCTGTACAGAGCAAAACTCTGTCTCAATCTTCAAAGCAACAATAAAGGAATTACAGCCTGAGGAGGCATTCACATAGCAGGAAGTTCTCCATCCGAGAGGCTGGGGAGCTGGCTCCGTGGCTAACATGCTCACCTCCCAAACAGGAGGCCTGGAGTGCGTGTGCACAGAACCCACATAATGCTGGTGGTCTTGGTGCACACACACACAAACACAGAGTACATACATAATATGTTACATTTATTATTATAGATAGGTAATATATAGTTATGTTTATATGTTAAAAAAAAAAATGTTTTAGGTAGCTGAGGGCCCAGTTCTCCAGCTTTCCTGGGCTCCAACCTCCCCTGTGGCCTCCAGATCCCTGCCCAGAAAGGAACCTGGTGTGTGTGTGTGTGTGTGTGTGTGTGTGTGTGTGTGTAGAAGCTGGGCGTGACGTTGCATGCCTTTTACCCCAGAACTTGGTAAGCAGAAGCAGAAGTTGCCTCTGAGTGCCAGGCCAGCCAGGGTTACAAAGAGGCATGCTCTCTGAAACAGAAGGCCCCTGGCCCTTGTACTCCCTACCACAGGCCCTTTGCACTGGCTGACGGTGATCTCTCATCTGTCTGTTTCACCCCTGCTCTCAGGAGGCCTCTGTTCCATGGGCACGCTCAGGCTTCAGGAACTGGGTTGGTTCTGTGTGTGCACACACTCCTGTAAGTTCTTTCCTCTTTCCTTCCTTCCTTCCTTCCTGCCTTCCTCCCTCTGTAGACTAGGCTGGCCTCGAACTCACAGAGATCCGCCTGCCTCTGTCTCCCGAGTGCTGGGATCAAAGACGTGGGTCACCACTGCCTGCCTCTGCACCTTTGTGACTTCCTCCTCTGCCACTCATCTGGTTTTAGACAACTGCCCATCTTTCTTACCAAGGTAAATGCTGTCCCTGGAGCCCATGTGGGGTAATACGTGGAAATATTCAAGAAATCAATTCTGAATCAGCAACTGGAAAAAAAAATTTACTGAGACCAAAATATAAGAGCACTTTAAAGCCTGTGCTATTTTTCCAGAGTGCCTTCCAGGAAGGCGGTGTCAGGAGACACACCCACAGGGCCTCCTGGGGTGTCTATGTACACACTGTTACTGTAAATTTCACACTTCAGCAAAACCTCAATCAGCTGAACCTGCAACAGCCAGAGTCAGAGCGCAGTCAGCAGCAAAGGTGCTGAGCAGGGCAGGCCGGAGCAGCCTTCCCCGCAAGACCATCCCCCAAGGGGAACCACTCAACGGAGCAGTGGGGAGGTCCTCACAGGAGCACAGAGTCACAAGGAGACTCACAGCAGTGGGAAGGGCTGCTGGAGACCAACTGAAACGCTGCCACAGCCCTGCAACTGGACTGACTGGGAGGGCTCCACCAAGACCTGGGCCTTTCCTAAGACCTGGTGTGATCCCTGTGTATGATTCTCATAGCCTGGGGTGGGAGGGCCTGGTGTGATCCCTGTGTGTGATTCTCATAGCCTGGGGTGACTTGACCCCTTCTTAATCAGTAAGACATGCCACAACACACTAGTGCCCTGCTGTTTGGGTTTTACTAGCCACTGGAGTTGTTACCCTATCTCAATGCCAATTTCTTTTCCTTATAATGCACTTAGTTTCAGGTATTTTGTTAGCAGAGCCACACAAAATACATGAGGTAACCAGGTGGTACCCTCTGTTGGTGGCTGACTCCCTTCCTTGCTGCCGCTGAAGGTCCAAGCTGTTGCAACACCAGGCTATCTCATTCAATAAGGAGAAATGGATCTGACTGGCTGAAAACAGAGGCTCTAGGGTCTGTGAACTTGGTGGCAGATCTGTCTCCTATCGAGGCCAACCTTGGCCAGCTCCTGGCTGCAGCAAGGAAGCTGGAGATGGGTCTGAAGAGACAGGCTTGGGCCCTGACTCCTGAGGGGTTGCACGCACCTCTCATGAGCTGCGTGCCTTAGCTCCCTCTGGTGTGTGTGGGGGGGTGTCTCAGGAGGCTGCTCTTGTGGGTGCTCATGCTCTGAGAGGAGGGTCCCAGAGGACAAAGCAGAGGCTGCAGCTCCGTTGTAACTCGGTCTGGCCCCTCAAGTTGAAGGCTACCAGGACTCAAAGGGAAGGCTAGGCCCTCATGGTGGGAGATGTTTCAAGGTGACCCCAAAGCACGTAGGGTACTCTGTGGCCAGTTTTGGAGTTATGCGTGATGAAAAACTTATTCTCACCACAAGGGGCCAAAAGAGTCCAGGCCAGAGGCGGGCCCAGGGTGGGATGGCCTCTTGGAGGCCTGCCCAGGGAGGATTCTCACCCTTCAGTTCCAGTTCTGGGTCACTCTTTCCTCCTCACCTGACCACTGAGGTAGCAAAAGCCAGGCCCTGAGCAGCCGGCGCTCATGCTCATGCTCCTTGGGTGAAAGGCCCTTTCAGTGCCTCTTGGCTCTGTCCCATGTAGGGCACGGACCCAACCAACTCCTTTCAAAGAGAGAGTGTTTCCAGTATGTGTGCTGACAACCCACCCTGCCGGACAAACATCCCACCCATGAAACAGTTTTTAAAAATTAATAAAACTTTTATTTCAATTTCAGACTCACAGAAGAGTCACCTGGAACACCCAGAAATCCTGGTATTCCCTGGTGCTTCTGTTTCACACACACACTGTTTTACACACTTGCATGGGCACTGACAGCTGGCTGACAGGCAAGCCTCAGTCTACTCCAGGCTCCCCACCTTGGTGTTTTATATGCTATGAGCTTCGAGTAATGAGCGATAAACGTGTGCCTATCATGTTGGGAACCATCTAGAAGGATGTCACTATCCTGTCACATCCCTCCCACTCCTTGCTTTAACACCCTCCCCACCCCCCATTCCTGGACATCACCAAACCTTCTGAGAGAAACCATTTCCCATCTTGGCCTCTAGGAGATTGTGAGGGACTTCCCAAGACCTACGAGGTGCTCTGTGAGGTGCCTCAGGAATCCTGTGGCTGCCTGAAGGTTAGGGTTCATGAGGTAGCTTGTAGTTTTCCCTGAGTTTGTTTTTTGTTTTTGTTGTTGTTACTGGATTTTTCCCCCCTTGAGAAAGTCTCCTGCAACGCTGGCTTCCACTTACTGGCTCTCATGTATCTCACTGCAGAGTGCTGCTGGGATGAGAGGCCTGCACCACCACACCAGCACACCATATGAAGGCACGTGTATTGAGCCCAGAGGATGGCATCGTGGCATCGGCTCCCCTTAGGTTGGGAAAGTCTGCTGGTACCTTTGACATTCTGCCTGGAAAACCCCTCAGCTAATCACAAGCTGTTAAGGTGACTGTGATGTCTGGGACCCTCACACTCAAAGCACGAGCCACCAGTAGGAGGTCTTCTGGGTCACCCACTCATCCAGAGGATGCCAAGAGCCAGGGCTCATGGGAAGTGCATTAATGTACAGACCATGGTTAAAAGTCATTACTTCAGGCAGTAGTGTGGCTAAACTTCCCGCCACCACATGAGGAAGTGCCCAAGAGTGTTTCTCTCTCCGTGAGCGCCAGCTTCCTCCAGGCTCATCACATTCTAAGTGCCGCATGCTTCCTGGTTTTTTTCAGAGCCACACAGACAATTTTCTTTCTTTCTCCTGTTCTTTCTTTCTTTGGCAGGGGATGGGGGGGTCGGCGGCGCGTGTTGTTTCCTCGCTTGTTTTGGTGGTTCTTTTTTTGTTTTGAGACAGGCTTTTTCTGGGTAGCCCTGGCTGTCCTGGAACTCACTCTGTAGACTAGGCTGGCCTTGAACTCTCAGAAATCTGCCCGTCTCTGCCACAGAGCGTTGGGACGGAAGGCGCGCAACTGCTCTAGTCTCAGTAACCACGAGCTCAGCCTGGCAAGACGTGGGAAGTGTCATAATCATCATCAACTACAGCAAAACCTGGCACAGGAAGAAAGCAGGTGAGGGGTCACAAACAGGCCAAGCAAACAGGCAGAGGCACTGAATGTCAAAAGGACATTTTAAAAAACAGATGGCCTGGGAGCCTGTACGGTGGAGGGTTACAATAGTACATTAAATCCTGTGCTCACTGAGGCAATGAGTTTGCCTCACGTTTTTAAAAACTGTCCATTTAAAAAATTCAAAATGAGATCCGGATGGTGGCGGCTCATGCCTTTAATTCCACCACTTGGGAGGCAGAGGCAGGTGAACTCTCTGAGCTCGAGGCCAGTCTGGTCGGCTGAAGGAACTCCAGGACAGCAAAGACTGCACAAGAACCCCTATTTTGAAAAACAAAACAAAACAAAACAAAACAACAAAAACAGAAGAAAAAAGGAAAAATATTCAAAATGTGATGCTTAACTGACTTTCACTATTCTTAAACACCTCAACGTACCTTGTATAGAAACCTCCTCCTCCTCCTGCGTTTGGAACGCAGTATCTGGGAGGTTTCCACAGGAACGAGGAGGGCTGGAAGGCATCGATGGCGTTGGTATGGCTGTCCCGTGCCCACGCCCCCCTCACCCCCACAGCCTCGGTCCTTCCTCCCTCCTTTAGCTTTCCGAGACTCAGGCACCCTGAGCCACCTGCGCTGTACCTGAAACGGGGGCACTCCACGGGGCGCGGGGTGGGGCGCAGGTTAGTGGAGAGGGGGACTGGGTGGGAAGAGCTGTTTCCCACACATAGGCCACACATAGTGGCAATATTAGGTTCCCTGCAAAGGAAATGAGGCAGGGGATTTTGGTGTGGCGTAACTCTTCTGCCGCTCTCCGTGGGCTTTTCAGAGCTGTATGCCAAGGCAGCTGTGGCCTTACCCTGACTTGAGGGCGGCGCTTCCTTCCCAGTGCTGTGAGCCACAGGCTACACCACGCCCTGCCCACTGCCCGGAACCGCGCCTCTCATCACCTTAGCTACCTGGCACATTCACCTTCTCTAAAGCCTCGCTTTGGCATAACGTCAAATACATGGCTTTCCACACCCTGCGGACAGAATTAACCACTTTCTCCTCTGAGGGGGCGGGCACACCTCCCCCTCCCGCCCCCCTCCCCCGCCCCAAAGAACAGTTTACTATAGGACGATTTTTCTTTTACTTTCTATTTTGTTGTTGCTGTTGTTGTCCACATCTTGTTTATTGTGTGTGCCTGTATGCTTGGTGAGGGAGGGGCACATGACTGTGGAGGTCAGAGGGCGATTTGTGGGAGTTGGCTTTTCCGCGTTGTGGGCTCCTGAGATGGAGTCCAGGAGCAAGCGCATTTAATCGCCATCTTCCGTGAGCCTTGTGTGTCTGTGTGTGTGAGTATATTCACACATGTGTGCTGGTGCCAGTGGAGGCAGGAAGAGGTGCTGGGTGCCCTGTATTTGGAGTTACAGGAAGCTGGGAGCCTACAGAGTGGGTGCTTGGAATGCAACTCTGGTTTGATGGTTAAGCAGCAAGTGCTCTTAACCACTGACCCACCCCTCAGCCCCTGCCCCAAGCCCGGAGACAGGGTTTCTCTGTGCAGTCTTGGCTCTCTCATTCTGTAGACCAAGCTGGCTTCCAAAGCAGAGATCCGCCTGCCTCTACCTCCCAAAGTGTTGGGATTAAAGGTGTGTTCCACCACCGCCCAGCCCCTCCCCCTCCTATCCCCCTTTTTAAAGGCAGATCTTGCACCATACCGCTGGTTGGCCTGTCACTAACTGTATAGCCCAGGCTGGCATTAAACTCGTGGTGAACCTTCTGCCTCAGCCTTCCAAGTGCTGAGATTACACGCGTGCACTTTTAAGAGTTTAAAAGTAAGAACTCAGTGGCTGCAGAGTTTCAGAGTCCACGGTTGTAGGGACGCCGGCCCCAGGCTCTGCTACAAGAAGACACCGAGCCTGGCACAAGCACAGAATGGATGCTTCTTGAATGTCAAATGCAGCAGAAATGATGACCAGTCTTAAGGTGGCCACCTTTCCGAAGAGTACACGGCTGCCCAGGCCCATCTGGGCAGCCAGCGAGGCCGGCGTGGCACCCCCCCCCCCCCGTGTGTGGTGCTCAGCCGGGTTCACCAAGTCAGCGTCCTGGCACTCCAGGACTGGCTGGTGGTGGTCCGCCCGGGGTGCTTTCCCCTCCAGCTCCTGCCTGGCCCCGGGAAAGCTGGGCGACTAACTTTCGGCTTCAGGGAGGTGTGGCGGGTGGCGCGGGACGCACCTGCGTGGGGGCACGGGGCAGGGCGGGACGCGCACCTCGACGGGGCGGGGCGGCCGTGCTCCCGCCTTCCTCCCGCCCTCCGGCGGCCGCGGATTAGCCACCTGGGAGCCCGCGCCCCGGGGCCTCGCCGCCACACTTTCCTGGGAGCGGCGGCCACGGCGGCACCATGAAGAAGTCTTACTCAGGTGGGCGCTGCGCCCGGCGTGGGGAGGGTCGGAGTCGTGAATCTATGCGTGTCACCTGAGCGCTGGTGGCCGAGGTGGGCGAGGCCACCCGGGAACCAAGTCAGTCCGGTGACCCAGAGCCCGCGGGACCTTATACCCCCAGGGCATTCTAGAGCCCCTGGCTGTATTGCCCTCTTCCACAGATGGGAACTGTGTGTGGGCGGAGGGGGTGGGGTGGGGTTCCAAAAGTGAACTCTGCCCTTCACGCACTTGGCTTTCCCTATGCGCAGACCTGGGGCGCTAGGGCCTGGTGGAGGCCGACATGCAAGATTCTTGCTCTCTGTGCCGCTGGAGTTTTTCCTGATTTTGCCTTAGGGTCCCTGCAAACTTGGCTCACCCTAGAGTGTGAGGGGGCTGCTCTGGAGGCGTCCTCCTCGCCCTGTGGGTGGGATGTTTGACTTACAGGTGGCCTTTGACGTCCTAGCTAGGCTGCAGGCTGGGTGGGTGGCTGGTGGGTGGGGTTGGATGGAGGGTTTTTTTCCCTCTTAATCTGGTGGACCAGGTAACTTCTGTTAGTCATCAGCCCAGTACGGGCAGTGAAAGGTCTCCACACAGAGCTACCCAGGAGGGCTGGGCCGCTTATTTGAGTCTGCTGGTGCCATGAGTGCCCTAGCAGGCCAACTTCACTCTGACTGGCAGAGTGTAGTGTGTGTGGTGGGGGTCTCAGGGCTCTTCAGGGGCTCCACAGTGATCGTTACTAAGTAAGTACCTCACTCTCTTAACTCTGCACCTGCGTTTCGCAGGCAGCCCAGCTGAGGCAGGAGGGCAGGCTCAATAACCCTGATTTCACTCTTTCTTTTGTGAATTCAGGCTGGATCCTTTGTCCTCTTCCTCTAACTTTGCTCTAACTTTGCAAGCCGCCTCTTCAGGTTCCTCACCTAATCTATGTGGACAGGAAGCTTTCTGCCAAGAACCGGTGAATTCATTTAAGATAAGAGCTCTGAATCAGGAGACTGAGTTAGAGTTGAAGAGGTCATTTGGGCCATCCCCCTGCCTTGAGGTCACGTTCTGTTTTCTCCTGTTTTCCATATTCAGGAACCAAAAAGACTTTACTTCATCTCAAAAAAAAAAAAAAGCTCATTTAGTTTCCCCTGAAAAATAGCCTTCTGGGTCAGTAGCTCATGGCTCTAAGTTGCTGTCTTGGCTGCTCGGGCTTTTTTTCAGGAGAACTTGTTGCTGTGATGGTGGGGGAGGAAGGGGCTTCCAGATGGTACGCGCTCAGGTTTGGCACTGGGCCCTTCTCCCTCCTAGCATGCTCCAGATGCTTGGAATGGTTGTGGGCATTTCCTGGGCTCTCTGGCTGGCCTAGGGGACGAGCGCTCGTCCTAGGCCCCTTGGTAGGTCTGGACACTCAGGTATCCAGGTTCACAGGTGCCTAGCACAAACCCCAGAAACCCACCCCCCTCTCCCCACCCTGAGTCTGCATGGGGAGTCTGAGGCTGCACTTACTGGAGTCGGGCAGGTGGTAGGACCAGCACTGGCCCTGCCGTCTCTCCTATACCCACCCAGCCGTAAGCTGATAAGTTTTTGTGAAAAGATGAAACTTTCTTTGATAAGGTCGGTGGGAGTCCAGCTTACAGCCCCTGTAAAAGCAAGCGCCCTGGTTCCGTGTATTTGTCTAAAGGGGCAGGGCACCTGGAGGACGGGCAGAAGGGAGGCCTTGGACCATATCCAGTTTGTTCCCTGCCTGGCAATGTGCCAAGGGGTACTGGGTCACTCTGCTGCGGCTGTATGGGGTTGGGTGGTGGGGTTTGGTCCCATGCTGGTGTCCTCCAGGTCTCCTGCAGCCTGGCCCTGAGTAGGGTCACTTGTGGAAGTCAGGTTGGCCTGAGGCCCCATTGCCACCAGAAAGTGAGCAAAATAGCAAAGAATGTAAAAAATCTCCAAAGTATCTGAAAATCCAAGGGCACTTGGAAGGTCTGCGCTTTTCCCATAGACTGAGTGGGATTACCACTTCTAGACCCTAGTTGTGGACTTGAAATACACGGAACGGCTGCCATGCTGTGGCCAGGGACCTGCCGTGAGCATTCCTGGGGCCTCTCAAGAGGGGAGATGAGAAGTCTGTCCGGAGTGACCCCAGGGCCACGGTTTGCATTCAGTCACCAAATAGGCTTTCTGTGGTGGGCACTCACGGTCAGGCCAGAGGCTGCAAAATCAATGACAGAACATGTTTTTAGCTTGCAGGAGCTTGCCTTGTCGCTGAGGAGGCCAGATATGGGTGAGACAGCAGCTCCGTATTGCTCCTGTCTCCTCTGAAGCAGGATGGCCTCCAAGTTACTCAGGGCACCCAGGAGGAGGGGGGGTGTCAGGCTTTAGGGGTGACTGTGATTGAGCCTGACCTCTAGGAATAAGGGATCTGGTGTAGTGGAGAATAAAATGTGTTTTCTCCCGGTGGGGAAGCTGCAGGACACCAGGTCATTGAGGGATGGGAGGACCCTCTGGCTGCCCTAGCTCTTCCTGAACTTATCTTCCCTTTTGTAGCAGTGTGACCCAGTGGTTAAGGGCAGGTGCTTTGAGCTGTGCAGCTCCTGGGATTAAGTCCTGGATTGCCGTGGGGACTGGGGGACTCCTTTGCACGTGTCTAGTTGTTAAACAGGGACAGTGCTTGGTTGTGACAGTGAGTTTCTACAGGAATAGATTCAGAGGTGCCTGTTCTAACTCTAGCTGCTATCCTAAGAATTATCTCCAATGGGCCATAGGAGGGACTGAGGGACTAGGAGGTTGTGTGTTATGCATTGCAGGGCCCAGGGCTTCCCTTGACGCCCCTGGACTCCCATGGTTTGGAGGCCCCTCTGTGCAGAGCCACTCCTTTTGATTTCTGGGGTCCTGAACCTAGCTTCTCACAGACTATGAATCTTCTGGAATTCCCCTTCCGTGCCCTTGGCTTTCCTGGAAAATTTCAGTGGCAGAGCCAGGGACGTAGCCGAGAGCCACCAGAATGGGCTTTGGAATTATTTTGCGAACTCCTGTGGCTCTCAGGAGACTCCAAGGCAGGTGGCTAGCTGTGCCAGCTCTATACTGGGCAAGGATTCTGTCCTAGGAGGTCCGCAGGATGAAGCCTTCACCCCTACCCAGCACTCTGGGGGCCCTGGGAAGGACAAGGGATGCCCCCTCCCAGGTCACTTTGGAAGTAAGCCGCCCGTGTGTCGGTGAGCGTGGGAACGGGTGATGCTTCCTTCTCCGCTGGTCCCTCCACAGCTTGAGTCACCTCTCCGTCTCCTCACACTCAAGTTTGTTGGCTCCAGTGTATCCATGGGACCTGGGCTGGAGAGGAAGCGGCCTCCTCAGGTAGCCAGGCTATGGCTATGTCGCGCACCCTCGCCCAGCTCCCGAGGCTCCTGGTCTCAAGAGAGCTGACTGAGCACAAGTCAGGAGCCAGCCCTTTTCCCCTGGACCATTGGGGAGGTGGGAAGGCAAGTTCAGACATGGGCCGCCATTTCCCCTGCCCGCCCCTGCCTTCTCCTCTCTCCAGCTTTCCGCTCTGCAGCCCCTTACTGTCATAGAGTTGGGTATGAGATGACCCACCTTCTGTCTGAAACCCGTGCGGCCTGCTTCAACCAGGATGGGAGCAGGGGGGACAGAAGGGTCTCATTTAGGAGCAGCTGGCTTCGTCAGACAGTGGGTGCCTGAAGGGCGCAGGTGGGTGTCGAGAACCATGGAAGGCCCGCTGCCCACCTGAACACTCAGCGCCCTTCTCCGATCGTCCTGTCCATCCCAGGCTGCCTGAGGCTCCACGAGCATGAAACCTGGAGTCGCCCTGGTTTCCGCATGTTTGTCCGTGGGCACTGTTGCGTGGCAACGGTGCTGCAATTTGCTAAAGATGCTTTTTGATAGGAAAGATCTAGCACAGACCAGCACAGGGCCAGCCTTCCCCCACACACACACCCCGGACCCCCGGGGGCACATGCTGAGTGGGTCTCCAGGCCCCAGGGATGTTGGGGGTGGGGTGGGGAGGGGACTGCAGAGCGAAACCTAGTCCCCAAGGAGTGCAGGAGTGCGAATAGTTGGGTATGGAAAGAGGTGGCTTTTCTCCCCAACTTTGGCTTCTTTGTTGGGGCTGTTACCTTGGAAACAACCCAGCTCTTTGATGTTTCAGGGATTTATAGGGGAGGGAGAGATCATCAGGACCTGGGCCTAGTGGACTCCCTGGGGCTTCCAAAGACACAAAGTAAAGCCCTGCTGTGCTGTACCTCTCTAGAGGTTCCTAGAGAGACCTCAGAGTCCTGACAAGAACTGCCACAGGTCATGTGATCCAAAAGTGCCAGTTAAAAGCAGTCTGCCTCGGAGGGCTTAAGGCCTGGTTGAAAGCCATTGTAGGGTCTTTCATAGGGGTCACGTGGCAGCCAGGCTGCAGGGTGTCCAGTGTCTGTGGCAGCAGCAAAGCCGACTGTGGCAGGTGGGCTGGTCTCCTCCAATGCACTGGCTCCAGAAACTTTGGTGAGCCTTGCCAGAACAGCCCTGCTGAACTGCGAGGGGCCCCAACTCCCCAGAGTTCAGTTTGCCATGTGCTCTGAGCCTCTTGTTCCTGAAGTGTCTGCTGGGTATTGCTGAGCCCCCGGCTCTGAGGGTTGAGGGGCACTCTGCTCCCCGCCCAGTTTCTTGGTCTTATCTCTCCAACCCTGCCCTGGGCCCCCGTCCACTTGCAGCCACAGTGAAGATGACACGAAGCTACTCCCACCAGAGTGGGTGGCAGCCCCAGGAGCCTTGCTTGGCGGCGGCCTCTCGGCAGATCTGCAACAACCAAGCTTTGTTCGGGGACAGATCTGACCTGGTTCACTGAAGCCTGACCGCTGGCAGCCCAGGGACCTCAGGACAGGAAATGGGAGCGAGGAAAGCCAATCCTGGCTTCAGGTCACAGGATGGCTCTTGGACCCAGACCTTCCCTGGCAGGGTCCCAAGTCACCGGTCAAACCTTCAGCGCTGTTTGGAATGCTGGCATAAGAGGTGGCACACGCCTTTAATCCCAGCACTCGGGAGGCAGAGGCAGGCGGATCGCTGTGAGTTCGAGGCCAGCCTGGTCTACAAAGTGAGTCCAGGACAGCCAGGGATACACAGAGAAACCCTGTCTCGAAAGACAAAAACAAAACAAAACAACAAGAACAAAAAAAGAGGTAGAGAAGGCCTTTCTGGAGCTCAGGCTTGTCACAGCAGCCCACCTCACCCTGGCTTGAGGATTCTAAGAGAACTGGCAGGCCTGCTGGCCTCCCGTGTGGCAGATGTGGCTGCAGTTCTCTGACACAGTGGTCTCTTCCTCACTCCTCCCAGGCCTTCAGTGACGCCCAGGCCATGCTAACACTCTGATTCTCCCAGCACTGCATCTGGGACCAAATGGTGGGTCACATCAGCATCAGAAGGCCTCACCAGGCCAGGCCAGGCCAGGCGTGTCGGGGCAGCAGCTGACTCTGGAGTGCTGGCAACAGTGCTCAGGTCTGAGCCGAGTTCCAGGTGAACACAGTTACCAGGAAGGGCTGGGCCCCGGTGAGCTGGCTGGCTGCCCAGGCCTTGTGCTGAGATCAATGAGACTTGCACCCTCCTTTCACAACCCTCTTTGTAGAGGATCTGATCCCAGAAGGAGGGGGATAAGGCTCCTGAAACCCAAGCTGCTTGGAAATGGGTTACATCCAATGCCTGTCATCTTCCAGCGTGCTGGGGACTCCATCACTCGGCATAGAAGAGTCTGGGGGAGTCATTTGTAAAACTCACCGATAGTTCTCTGTCTTTGGCTCTGCAGAGTGTGTGGGTAGCTAGGTTAGGTTTTAGCTGAGGGGTGCTGGGTCAGTGTGGACACTGCACGGTGCCTGCAAAAGAACAGCAGCCAGATAGACCATGGGGTTGGGAGAAAGGGATGGTGACTTCTTGCCAGAATTGGCGTCACACGGCCTCCCAGCTTTCCAAGGTGTGGTAAAACCTCAGCTATGTGGAGTGAGTCACTCTGGATGGCAGGGCTTCCTGGTAGCTGTGGGCCGGCTCTGACTGCTGCACTTCCACATTGCCTTTTTTTTTTTTTTAATCTTATTTTTCTCTGGAAATGCCTTCTGAAATAGACCATGTATCTATTATGTTTGTTTGTTTGTTTGTTTGTTTTATTTGCCCGTGGTTGATTTTTTATGTTGTGGGCTTTTCTTTGAGCAATACAGACAGGAAATCGGACAGGGAAACTGAAAACCCTATGGGTCGTAACATTCACCTGCTTGTCCCCACATGTGTGAAATGTATCATTTAATTATCTGAGGTGTAGCACATGCTTTCAGGGTTGCATAGTCCTGTCACTCTGCCCCTTTCGGGGGCAATCAGATACCAGGCGTGGCTCAAAGCCGTCACTTCAGCGGTTCTTCGGAGTACACATCCCGTGCCTGACTGCTCCTCACAGCTTTCCCAGCAGGTCTGTCACAGGGGTCCCCCTCCACGGTGATGTGTGACCCTTGGAGGGTGCAGAGCTGAGCTGCGCCCATGTTTACAGCGCGCATGCTTCTGTGTATCTATCCATGGTGCCTCGTGGGTACTGGCATCAATACCGTGTTTACTTCCCTGAACTCATCCTCCTGCCTCAGCCTTCTGCGTGCTGGGATTCCGGCTGTGAGTGCCCTTGCTAGGCTCTGGCTTCTGCAGCTATTGCTGGACTCCTTTCTTCCTTCTGTTTGTTTAACTTTTTGTTTCGTTTGTTTGAGGCTGGGCCTCATATAGCCCAGACTTCATACAGCCTTGGACTCCTGTTCCTCCTCCTCCGCCTGCTGAGTGCTGTGATTACAGATGCGCATCACCGCTCTGCGCGATGGAGTTGCTTCTCCAAGCGAACTGCTGTGTCCGTTTAGCTCTTGGGTGTCCTTCCGTGTCCTGGCACATTTTGCGTGTGTATCCATTTTTTTCAGGAAGTGACTCTTTTGCCATTCTTGTGGCTGTCTCCAAAGCCAGACAAGAGTCCTAAGTACAGCATTTTATTAATAGACATGATGGACAGAAAATGCCCTGCACTGTCTGTCAACCTGCTGAGTGGTCCCTGGGCTGGCTTGCTGTTGAGGCCAGCTGTCCACTATGTTGAGTCCCTGCTATGACTGGCACGTGAGGCTGGTGCTGTGTTGCCTCTCTGTCCCTGTCACCTCCTTTGCCCCTGTGGGATCTGTTCTCCAGGAAGTGAGTGACTCTGCTTCTTTGGACCAATCTAAACCCAGGCATGGAGATGGATTGATGGCCGCAGGTGACAGGCTACCCCACTTGGCAATCAGTCGTCTGCTGCCTGGTTCCTTTGCAGTGCCTTCTTCTGCCATCTTCATTTCTTCTGGCCAATTGTTAACAGCTTGTACCTCTGGCCTCAGTCCTCCTCCCATCGCCCTGGTCAGTCTTTCCAGGCAGTCCCCTCCTCTTCTCTGTGGGGAATCCAGGGACCTCGTGGTGAAGTGAAACTGCATGCTGGTTACCTTCCTGTTGCTGTGACAAAGCACCTGACAAAAGCAGCTTAGGAAGGGAAGGGCTGGGCTGCAGAGATGGCTCAGCGGTTTAGAGCACTGGCTGCTCTTCCAAAGGTCTTGAGTTCAATTCCCAGCAACCACATGGTGGCTCACAACCATCTACAGTGAGATCTTCTGGCATGCACGTGTACATGCAGACAGAGCACTGCATACATAATAAATAAGTACATTTTTCTTTTGGTCGGGCGGTGGTGGTGCACTCCTTTAATCCCAGCACTCGGGAGGCAGAGGCAGGTAGATCGCTGTGAGTTCAAGGCCAGCCTGGTCTACAAAGTGAGTCCAGGACAGCCAAGGCTACACAGGGAAACCCTTGTCTTAAAAAACCAAAACCAAAGACAGACAGACAAAGGGAAGGGCTTATTTTGGCTCACAGTTTGAGGGTCCCCGGAGCTGGAGGCAGCTGGTCACACTTCATGTACAAACAGGAAACAGAGAGAGATGAACACTCCTTTTTACGCAGTGAAGAACTCCGGCCCTTGGGACTTGCTGTCCACATTTAGGGCGGGTTCTCCCTCTTGGGCTAAACCTCTCTGAAAACGCCACCACAGACACAGGCAGGGCAGAGGTGTGGCTCCTTGGTGACTCCAAGTCCAATCCAGTTTACAGTGAAGGTTAGCTATTGCGACTCACAGTCTTTGGTGACTTGGAGCAGTAAGCCAGAGTGTCCCCACACAGTGGGGCAGCCTCCATTGGCTCTTCTGGGGGCAGGGGCGTGGCCAGCAGTGTGTGATCACTGCTAACTCTCCTTAAAACCCAGGGTTTTCTCTGTGTCCGCTGTCCTTCCCAGTGGCCCCTTGTCAGTCAGCTGTGGCTTTTGGGTGTGGGCATATTGTTCAGGAGAATGTGCTGTTCCAAATCTTCAGGAGGAGTTTCATAATGAAAGTCTCTCTCTCTCTTTCTCTCCCCCCCCTCTCCCTCCCTCCCTCTTTGTGTAAGTGTGTGTGTGTGTGTGTGTGTGTGAGAGTGTGTGAGAGAGAGAGAGAGAGAGAGAGAGAGAGAGAGAGAGAGAGAGAGAG
>OU015746.1:4366793-4377159 GCA_907169655.1 Acomys percivali | reverse complement strand
TGTACATGTGGAGCCCAAGTGATAACCTTGGCTATCATTTCTCAGGTGTCCACTACTTTTGTTTTCTTTGTCTTTCTGAGACAGTCTTTCACTGTCCTGGCCTAACTAGTTAGTCTAGGCAGGCTGCCCAGTGAGCCCCAGGGACCCTCCTCCTACCTGTGCCTCCCCAGCACTGGGGTAAGAGGTGTGCACCACCATGCAGGCCTTTTCACGTGGGTGGTGGGGCTTGAACTCAGGTCCTCAGGCTTGGAGGACAAGCGTTTTATTGGCTGAGCTATTATGCCAGTTTCCCAAAGGTCATTTTTTTTTAAGTGTTCATTTGTAGGGCCTCACAGGTTGGGTGTGGGTGTTCCTGGGTCTCTGCCCTGAGGGAGGGGACATGGCAAGTGACAGAGAGCGCAGCATCCTTTCTTCAGGAATTCCTTCCTCCTACCTCCTCACAGGACCTTCCCTAGGAAGCAGACCTAGCCCCGAGGAGCCCTCAAAACTGCTTTTCCTGGGTCACAGTCATATGGAGGGTATTCTTCCTTTTCTGTTTTTCTCTGGGTCTCCTGGTCACCTCAGTAGCTCAGGCAGCCTGGCCACATCTGCTATTTTCCCCCAACCCCAACCAGTGCTGGGATATAGATGTGTGACCCCACAGGGGGTCTAAGGAGCCAGGATGACATGGTGGCATCTTAACTGGGCATGCCGTAGGATAGTGTTGGGAAAGCGCAAGTGATCCACAGTCCCAGCTCCTGGTTACTCTGTGAAGTCACCTGTACCATTTCCTGTGGCTCTGTAAGCATAGACACTCTTAATTCAGGACCCCGAAGGTCCACTCAGGAGAAAAGGTCACACCAAGAAAGCTGCAGGGGCAGAGTTGTCTGGGACAGGACAGAGGGGAGGAAGCAATCCTGGCAAGCTTCCAGCAGAGGAGGTAATGTCTGAGCCCTGCACAGTTATCAGTCCCTGACTCTGTCGTGGTCCCCAGCTGCTTCTCTTTAAGTGGGTTTGTGCCCAGCGAGCCCCCTCTGCAGCTTGGAGGGGTTGTGAGCCTGTGAGTGACCTCACAGAGAACATGGCCAGGGTGGCCAGGTCACGGATGTGGGTCAGTGGCAGGTGAGAGCCAGGATGCTGACCTGAGGACTAGAAAGGGTCAATGATAGTGATGTCCTAACTGCAGGCTGGGGTGGGAACTGGGGCTTTGGGCTGGCACAGCCGAGAGCCTCAGAGCTTCATGTCCTGCCTTGAAGGGCAAACCTTGTCCAGGTTGGAAAAGCTTCAGAACCAAGCTAGCCCGCACAGGCTCCACGTTTCCCAAGTATAACCACCACAGACCCTAGCCTTCCCCAGGAGCGGAGGGGCGTGATTGGCTGGCGAGATGTCACTCAAGCCTACACACACACTGTGGGCAATGGGTTTCTTGGCTCTTGTAGCTGGGGCTTGCCCTGCCTCTCACCCTTTGCTCTCTGCAGCCTCTGCCTATGAGTAATGCAGGTTCCATCTGAGCCAGGGTTTTGGTTTCAAATTATTCCCCTACTTGGGCTAGAGTACTTAGACTTTTAGGCATGGCGGGGAAACAGACCTTGAGACAAACTAGGTCCTCAAAAGCTGAGGGTCCTAGAGACTACAGAGACCACAGCGTGATGCCTAGGGCGTGTACAGTCTGGTGTCTGCAGGAGGCGCCAGCCCCTTGCTGTTTGCCATCCTGGGCCACTGGTGTTCATGGCTTCTCACATGGTTCTGGTTGTCCTACTGCCTGGGGAGTCTCATGTGGGTGAAACTACTTCTGCCTACTTTTTTTTTTTTTTTTTTTTTGGTACTTAATGTGATAGAATGAACAGACATTTTATTTATAAGCAGAAAAACCATCAAGGAGTATCTTTTTCAAAGTCAAGGGAGAGAGTAAATAAAACCAGGCCTGGCGGAGCACACTTGTAATCTCAGCACTTGGGAGGTGGGAGCCAGAGGATGAGGAGTTCAAGTCGGGGGCTGGAGCGATGGCTCAGTGGGTAAGAGCACTTGTTGCTCTTGCAGAGGACGCCGGTTCAATTCCCAGCAGCCACATGGCACCTCACAAGCACCTATAACTCCAGTTCCAGGGGCTCCAGCGTCATCTCCTGGCCTGCTTAGGCACAAAGCACATACACGGTACACATATCTATGTCTAGAGAATACACTTGAATACGTAAACTAAAAAAATAAAGCAGCCACACGCAGTGGCGCATGTCTTTAATCCCAGCACTCAGGGAGGCAGAGGCAGAGGATCTCCGAGAGTTCAAGGCCAGCCTAGTTTACAAACTGAGTCCAGGACAGCCAAGGCTACACAGAAAAACCCTTTCTCAGAAAACCAATAAATAAGTAAATCTAAAAAAACAAAACCCAAAACCAATCCACGATGTTCAGAATTACCCTTTGCTGCAGGCTAGCCTGAGCTATCTAAGACCGTATTTCAAAAAAAAAAGTCGGGGAAAGAGGAGAGGAGGAAAAAAAAAAAAGGTAAGTAAAAGCCCCAGGCCATGGGTGACTTCCTCCTCCTGATTGGTCTGACTGTTTGGGATGGAATTTGGCCCTTACTGCTCAGGAAGTGGCGGCCTTGCTCATTTTGGTCTGCATAGGACACCTGCCTTGGGTTCCCCGGCTCACAGGAGAAGCTACCACAGCCTGCTGGGGTTAAGCAATACAAATGTATTCTCTCAACCCTGGGGCCACAAGTGCACTTAGCATTGCTGTGGAGGTGCCGGGCTATACTTAGAGAGGCTCACAGGGAGCTCCTTTGCCTACCTCTGCCACCTGTGAGACTGCGAGTGTTCCTTGGCTTGTCACCACATCGTTCCAACCTTGTGTCTTTGACTATCTTTGATCTAGCTTCACCTCCTTCCCTATGTGTGTCAAACTCCATCTTTTTAAAACACCCCTGGTGCCCCGCCCCCTGGAAACAGGGCAGACAGGAAGCCATTGAAGAGAGTCCTTAAAAATCATGATGAAGCCGCTGAAGTGCAGCTCTGAGGTGGGGGTCGGGGTCCCCGTCGTCTGTAAGGGGCTGGCCACTGGAAGTCTGTTCATACTCCAGTAAGTCAATGGACAACACAAACTAGACGTGGTGGGTTTTATTGGGAATGGGAGAGGGGCACAAAGGCGGAGGGTGGACCTGGGAGAGATGGGAAGAGAGTGCGATTGTGGTGGTGCATTGTACAAAATTCCCAAGTAACTAATAAAAGTATTATGTTGGGAAAAATATAAATTTTTACTAATTCTTCGAGAGGTTCGTAACATGTGTTTAGATCTATTCACCCCCATTTCCTCCCCTTAACTCCTCCTAGACACCCCCACCTTCCTGCCCTGCCAACTTCACGTATTCTCCTCTCCCTTTTTACTAAATGGCCCATCAACTCTATTTTTTGCTGCCCACGTACCTCTGTGTGTGGGACCATCCACTGGCACATGGTTGGCCTACCAGGAGCTGCACCCTTAAAAAAAATAACCCTGGCTCTCCCATCCCTAGAAGCCATCAAATGTCCATAGAGGAGGCGGGGGGGGGGGGGGCGGCTGACTCATGAGCCCCTTCCCCCTCCGTGCTGGTATGTTGACTGGCTTGCCTCTCCCGCTCTTCCCCAGACAACGGTCCTGGAACTCAGTCTGTAGGTCAGGCTGGCCTCGAACTCACAGAGATCTGCCTCTGCCTCTGCCTAAGGTGGTATGCTACCATGGCTGATATTGGCTTGATTTTTTGAAGGTCCTTGTCCTGGATCACTGAGGTAGCCCAAAAGGACCTCCTCTTGAAATTCTTCCCTTCTTGTAAAGTCCCGTCTCTAACAGCGCCTCCGTCATGCATGTGACTGACGTCTTAGGGGAGTGTTCGTCAGCTCTTTGTCAGCTAGTCTCCCTCCACTGAGGCTGCCCCCGACTCTCTCACGGCATAGGTTGCCCTTTGGGGTTCTACTCCAGGCTCCCTGGCAGGGACATGCCACTTGTGATGTCTCCCAGGAGGCTAGAAATGATCTGCACGCTCCCATAAGAAGATGCCTTGCTGTCTAGGGACGAGCATCCGGGGTCCTGCCCCAGGCAGGGAGGGGGATGGGCCTGGAATGGCGTCTTAGGCTGGGGGTGCTTTGGCTGCGGGCTATGAAGGATCTGCCCTCCAAGGGACCAGTGAACAAAGAACGTGTATCAAGGCACCTTGGAGACCTAAGCGCAGTGTGTGGTTTGTCTAAAGGCTGTGACATCTGGCCAGGCAGGAGCGCTTTCCCAGGCTTGCTCTCTTTCTAGAGAGACTGTAAGTCTGAGCCAGACAAGGTGACACAAGCCTGTAATCCTGGCGCTTTAGATGAAAACCGTGAGGATCTTCAGAAGTTCAAGGCCAGCCTGGTTTACGTAGAGCTCCAGTCCCGGTCTCAAAATACCAACGAAAACCCAATAGCGTAAAGAGCCTTGGGAAGGGCTATGTGGAGGTGGGGTTACTGGGAGCAGAGGAGGGGGCTATGAGCAGGAGGTAAAATAAATAAATTAATTCATGGAGAGGGGGAGAAAAGATAATTGTTCTTATAGAAGCAGACCTTAGCCCTGACACAAATACATACATGTTTCTTTAAGCAGAGACTACACAGCAAAGCCCCCTCTTTCCGCCAGGTTTGAGTGACCTTTTGGTACAAGGATGCTCCTCTCCCTGGGGCCCTTCCCCCGCAGCCCTCCTACTGTTGAGCCTATCAACCCAGCCAGTGCTCTAAGCAGGTGCTGAGGATTCCCCCTCCTCCCCCTGCCAGGTGAGTAGCTCCTGGACCAGGTGCTCACCAGGAAACAGAGCAGGAACCTCCCCCCCTCTCCACCCACCCCCGGGGGGGGGGGGCAGCCATGTTCTCGAAAGAGCCGCTGAGTCTGGGGAAATAGCAGCCAGAGGACGTGTTCCCTCCCTAGGGACCGCTGAGACTTACTGACTCATGTGTATGGGGTGGGAATCTTCCAGGAAGCCTCCAGCCAGCTCAGCCTCTTGGGAGCCTGGGGTGGGGACGGCCTGTCCCTCTGATGTACAGGCTGAGAGGACAGGAGGCACTTCTTAGGGTTTCTTTTTGGGCAGGTATCCTCCTGTCTGGGAGGTGACCACTGCCTGCCCAGTTAGGTCGGGGTGTGTGTGTGTGGGAGGGAGGGGGTGTTGAAAACCCGCAGAGTAAGGTGAGGCAGGCACGCAGGAAATAGTCTTTTTAAACGTTTAAACCCCAAAGAAAATCGCAGCATCGCTGGGCGAGAGGAAAATAAAAGACTTTGGAAGTAGCCAGGAATTTGACTCTGAGAGTTGGTTTCCAAGAGCCTAAGTTAGGCATCTCCAAGTGGATATTAAAAGGGAGCAGCCAGACTCCAGCGGCGGGGACTGGAGGGGGCGGAGAGAGGAGGTGCTGCCGGAAGCTGCACGCTGGACGCTGGACGGCTGAGGCCACGGCACTGAAGGCCAAGCAGCTGGTCCCGCGCGCTCAGGGAGAGGACCAGGGACGCCGTAGGATCCCATCGAGGCTCCTTCCTTCCAACTTACTTTTTAAATTCCTCTCCTTTATTCCCTGTTCGCCCCTGTGTGGCAGAGACAATGCTACTTCAGTTCGGAGCAGGGACATATGACCAACACATGGAAATGTGGTAATTTGGATCTGTTCGTGATTGCAACAGATTGAAGAAATTAGACCAGACAAAGAGTGTTTTTAGAGGAAGAGGAGAAGGAGGAGGAGGAGGAGGCAGAGAGAGAGGGAGGGCGACAGGGTGAGAAAGGGGAGGAGGACCCCTCTGCTCGGGGGACACCGGCACCCCAGCTGCCTGCTGTAAATACATCCGTAGGAATGGAGAGAGACCGCATCACAGGTAGGCCACAGCCCTCCACGTCTCCAGTCTGCCGTCCTTGACCCCGACCCAGATCCAACTGGTGTGGCTTTGCTATTGGCTTTGGGAAGTGAGCATCCAAGGTCACGTTTAGCTACTTTTACAGAAATATTTCCTTTTTCTGCTGACTATTCCACGTCGGTGAGCTGGAATGCCGCTTCCCAGTCTAAGCCCTGCCTGCCTGCCTGCCTGCCTGCCTTGCCTGCCGTGTCTGGCTTTTATTTAAACTGGGCTCTTCTCCTCCTGTGCTGTTTTCTCTTTCATTTTCCGGTGTGCCACTTTTATGTCTGTGACCCCTGTGAGTTCAGGAACTCGGGAAGGGTGGCTGGGTGGTGGGGATGCCTGCCCCAGGGCTGAGGCAGCCGCGCTTGTTTGTCCATCATCTGGCCTTGGTCTCCTGAAATAGCCTTGCTGGGCCTCTCGGGCAGCTGATTATAGAGGTGGAGGCTCCCAGTGCTTGGAGGAGGTGTACGCACACGTGTGCACCCTCGTGTATGTGTGTATGCGCGCGCGCGTGTGCATGCGCGTGTGTAGGTGTGTGCACACGCGTGTATATGTGTGCGCGCGCGCGCGTGTGTGTGTGTATGTGTGTGTGTTCATGGGCCTGAGTGCACGTTTGTGAGCATACATGTAGCCATGCACTCCTGCAGCCCCCTTGGATCCAGTATAGACCAAGCAGGGGTGTGAACAGTTCAAGGCTTTCCTCAGTCACCCCAGCCAAGTGGTTCTCAGGATAAGCTTCTCAGTTTCTGCTGGGACCAGGCGTGTCAGAGGTCACTACTGCCTGTTTTGCTGTGGGCGCCATCTCAGTCAGTGGCTGCAGGACATTGTGGCTAGGGAATTTTAGGACTGTAAAACCCTGAGTCTAAACTAGTCCTTGGTCATGATGAGGCTGAACCCGCACCCAAAGGTGTCATTGGCCCTGGGCTATTGGTTGCCTCTGAGTGCGTGCACAGGGCCTGGAGTCCCTAAAAAGCCAAAGGGAAGGAAGAAAGATGCATCCCAAGGGGATGGCCTGTTGGCCACCAATCCTGGAATTACTGTGATTTCTGACATGACATCAAAGCTGGCCAGGCATTCACCAAGAGGCAGCCACCTGGTGCCTGGCTGGTGGCAGTGTGTCCCGTGCCTCTGCCGGGCACCTCAGAAGCCCTGGGAGGAAACACATATCTGTGGTGGGTTTGATGTCAGGACTAGATGGAGGTCATAGGTACAGGGGCGACGTTTTCTGTGCCCAGCTTGTAGGGACGACATGACAGGGGATGCTGGCAGCTGCTTCTGAGGCTTGGGCAGGTGGTGCTGTGCCCCCACCCCCACTCCCAGACAGCCTGGCCCTGACACCTCCGATGCCACCAGCTGTAAGACAGTTCTTTCAGTGGCTGGCTGGTAGGGGCCAGCACTTGTTTGTGTGGCTGTGCTGGGTTGTGGGTTCAGGGCCTTCTCAACCACTGAGCCACATGCCCTCAGCCCAGCCTTCATTCTGTGGATGGCAAGGCCCAGCCCAGGTGGGTGACAGCAGGGTATTTGAGAGCCTGGCATAAGGAGGAGGTGGCTCCCTTGAGACCCAAGGGTGAAAGCTTGGAGCCTCACGGGCTGACCAGAGCTTTTTATACACTTGAACAAAGCAGCCTTTGAGAGTCATGGATCCTGGCCCTCACCACCCAGCCATCACTGGTGCCCTCAGCCAAGGACAGCACGACGCTAGACCAGAGCGAGGCCTTCTCTTTTCACTAGTTTCGAGGCAGGTCACCTGGTCTCAGCTTCACTGTATAGCCCTGGATGATACTGAGCTCCGGTCTTCCTCTCTCTATTGCGGGGTGCTGGGATTGCAAAGCTGTCACAGGTTCCTGTGATGCTGGCGATAGCTCAGGAAGCAGTCTACCAGTGAGCTACATCCCCAGATGGGAGCTTCTCTCAGGACGGCCCAGGCCAAAAATTGGTCCTCTCTTTCCTCCCTCCCTTTTTGGGGGGACTGTAAATGGAATCCAAAGCCCCAATCATGCTAAGCAGGTGCCCACATTGTTGGGGTTTTTTTTCCTTTTCTCATTTTGAGGTGTAGTCTTGCTACGTGCCCCAGGCTGATCTCGAACTCATGATCACCCTGCTTCAGCCTCTGCATAAGTGGGGTATGGGCACAGGCCACCATGCTGGGCATGAATGACTCTTTAGGAAACCTCCATTTGGGTGGAGATTTACAAAACGTTTCTCCCCCAAAACCTCAGCTGTAAATGGCCAGACTAGGAGAGAAGAGGAAAATCCCCACCACTCCCCCAGCGTGTTCCCACCCTAGGTTAATTAAGTGGGGTCAGTGGTAGCCCTAATCCTAACCCCAGTCCCTGGGGAAGTAAAGCTCTTTTCCTGACCCCAAGGGGTGGCCTTGAGCAGATCCCTGTGTGGCTAGTCCTCAGTTTCCTAATCTGCAGGGTGAGGCTGAGTCTCTCCCCACTCAGTGGGCTTCTGAGTTCTTGGTATGCCTTTGGTTGGCTCCCGGCTTCCAGCTGGGTGTGCTGGAACCTGCCTTTTTGTCCGAGTGTCAGATGCTGTGACAACCTGCTCTCATCCTCACTTCAGTAGGCGGTGAACTAGGGGTGCACATGTGCGCTTGAGTGGATGGAGACCCCGCTGGCTGGCTGCCCCCAGGGCTGGTGGCTGAAAAGTGTCCAGCCCTGCTGTCCAGGAGGTGTGACAGAGGGTGTGGTCTTACCCTAGTTGGGGCCAAGGGAAGCTGCTCAGGGCTAGAGTTGGCACCCTTAGCTCGGCCCCGTCCCTCCCCCTGCCCCAGCTCTCCTGCCCCAGCTCTCCTGCCTTGTGAGGCTGGCTTAGGGTCCTCTTCTTGGGCTCTCAGAGATTTCCCCAGGCAAATGCTTCAGACTCCTCAGCAGGGCTGGCATGAGTCACTGAGCAGGGACAGGCCTCAGAGGCACGGAATGCCGCTTCTCCAGCCAAGGGTCGGCGTGGTTTCTTTTTTCGTTGCTCTGGATTGGTTTTGTGGCTTTTAGAAATTAAGCAGTTTTATCTTGTTCCAAGCATTTGTGTTTCAGCAAGGGGCGGGGATGGGGGGGGGAGAGAGGGAGAGGGAGGGAGGGAGAGAGACTCTCTAAGAAGGGAAGTTTCCGCTCAGCCAGTCCTTGAGAAAAGCAGGGAGGGTGAGAATGCCTGGGCCAGTGGGCCAGTCATGGTCAGGGGATATGGACGGCACTGCCCACTAAGGAGTCTACACTTGGGGCTCCGGAAGGGTCCAACCTCCCTGGCATTGGATTTGTGCTCCTGGCTGGGGTCTGTTTTGTGTAGTGGGCCACCGGGGTCCCAGCTCTTCTCTGCCACAGGACAGGCAGGCAAATCAGGGCTCCCTGGAGGCTGTACCCCAGCCTCAGTGCCCTTAAGTCTTCCGCTCTGTTTCTCCTCATCTCCCACCTCTGGGGGTGGCCCAACGCCTCCTGTGGTGATTGACATGTGACGTTGGTGAGCTCTGGAGGTCAGAACTCAGAAGCAGACCGTGCTGGGTTAAGTCCAGGAAGCTTTTGGCCCAGTCCTCTCCTGGCTCCTGGTGGCTGCAGCTGCCTCAGCGTTCCTTGGCTCGCAGTCATGTCATCCCAGCTTCTGCCTCTGCTGTCTCGTGACCCTTCTCTCTCAGATCTCCCTCTGCCTTTTAAAAGGTGAGGATATTTAAGGGCTCAGGACAGCTAGAATGAGCGCATCTTCCTCTCTCTCTCTCTCTCTCTCTCTCTCTCTCTTCTCCTTTTAAGATTTATTTATTATGTATCAGTGTTTTGCCTGCAGGCCAGAAGGGGGCACCAGTTCACATTATAGATGGTTGTGAGCGTGAGCCACCATGTGGTTGCTGGGAGTTGAACTCAGGACCTCTGGAAGAGCAGCCAGTGCTCTTAACCTCCAAGCCATCTCTCCAGCCCTGAATGATTACGTCTTAAGTCACCACCTTATATCTGCAGAGAGCCTTTCCTTTCCTTTTTTTTTTTTCTTTCCAAAACCAAAAATTGTTCTGTTTATGCATTTATTTGTGTTTGTGTGCACTGGCTGTGACACAGGTAGAAGTCAGAGGACAACTTGAGATGCTCAGTTCTCTTCCACCATTTGGTTCAAACTTAGGTCATCAGGCTTTGGTGTCAAGCACCTTTGGTAGCTGAGCCATATTGCCGGCCTAAGAGCCTTTTTTCAGATATTACTATGTGGGAGTGTGAGAGTGTTGGGGTGTGGGGATGTGGGAGTGTGGGGATGTGGGGGTGTTGAGGATATGGGGTGGTTGGGACATGGGAGTGTGAGGGTGTAGGAGTGGGGGTGGGGAAGTGTGGGGTGGTGGGGACACCATTCACCCTGTGCCCAGTGTTGCGGTAGTTATGACTATGTAGCTGAGATGGCCTTGAATACTGATCCTCTTGCCTCCACCTATCAAGTGCTGGGATTATAAATGTGTGCCACCATACCAGGTTCTTTGCCCATTTTTTGAGTCAGGTTGCTTGTTGTTGAATTGAGGTGGTTCTTTATATATACTGGTGTCAGGATG
>OU015746.1:4345494-4366105 GCA_907169655.1 Acomys percivali | reverse complement strand
GAGAGTTTCTTTTTTTTTTTTTTTTTTTTTTGTTTTTTTTTTTTTGTTTTTCGAGACAGAGTTTCTCTGTGTAGCCTTGGCTGTCCTAGACTCACTCTGTGGACCAGGCTGGCCTCGAACTCACAGCGATCCACCTGCCTCTGCCTCCCGAGTGCTGGGATTAAAGGCGTGCGCCACCACGCCCGGCTGAGAGAGAGAGTTTCTTAATAGCCTGGAACTTGTCACTTAGGCCAGGTGGCCAGCGAGCTCTGAGGATCCTCCTGTGTCTGCGTCCTCAATGCTGAGATTGCACCACATGTCACCCACAGCTGGTTTTTAACGTGGCTTCTGAGATTTGAACTCAGGTCCTCATGTTTGCAAGGCAGGTGCTTTGCTGACTGAGCTACTCCTCAGGCTGAGGTGCGTGTGTGGAGTTACTAGAATCTAGTACATTCTTAGGGGTAGACTGACCTGGGGCTCAGAGAGCGAGGAAGAACCTGTAGATCAAATCAACCCACCATCAGAGAAGACACTGAGAAGAAAGGCTCCGGGTTGGAGCCAGCTCGGGGTGTAAGTGGGTAAAGGCACTGTGGAAAGGGAGTGGGAAGGAATTGGTCCCTGACTCACTGAGGTGTGGCTCTGCGCTGCAGTCTCCCCAGCTCTGGGGACTCTGCAGATCTGGGGCCTCAGTGCCATGCTGTGATTGGCTGTAAGCAGAATGGCCTGGGCAGGTCTTAGTCCGGCCTTGGATAAGGCCAGCTGCTGTTCTCAACATAGGATTCTTTCATGCAGGGCTCCTAGCCATGTGTGTGCTGACTTGTGTGTGATATATGTCACACGGCATTGCTGTCAGTAAGGAAGAAAGCACGGCAGGGCTGGAGAGATGGCCCCTTGCAGAAGACCTAGGTTTGATTCCAGCACCCACATAGCAGCTCACATCTATCTATAACTTCAGTAACTAACTTCTATCCTCTGTGGGTACCAGGCAAACACGCATGTGCACACATGTGTGCAAGCAAAGTACCCCACCCCCAACACATACACAAAAATCAAAATAATAGATACATCTTTTTTTTTTTTTTTTTTAAAGAAGAAAGTATTTATAGCATATTCAGAAGTTTACCTAGTGTTTCAGCCCAAGATAGAGAGGAAAGGAACAAATGGGGATTGGTGTCCTGCCTGGAGAGGGTAGCCTCAGTCTGCCTTCGTGGTGTGTCGGTAGGCAGGGGGCATCCTCCAGGTCCTGGGTACGCAGTGTGGACACAGTGGGTGTGCCCTACAGACAGGCAATGCCTATGTATCAATACCCTCTAATATGCAGGATGTTGGTGACACAGCAAAGAGCTAGCTAGCTCGCTGCCTGTAGAAAATGGAGAGGGCAGCGGCAGGGATCCTTTTGTCCAGCAGGGGGCGGTGCAAGCTCTTAAAAGCCCAGTGTACCTGGGCAGAGCTTTCCCTGAATCTGCAGACTGGGGGGTTGCGTGCTGCCGCTCCCAGCACAGCGTGCATTAGGCTGCAGGGAAGGGAAACAGGAGGAAGAGAGCTTCTTGGGGAATAAGGAGCCGCTGAAGTCCCATTCTAACCCGGTGGCCCCTGGGGAGCGGAGGGGGGCTTGCCTCCTGACTCTTTTTTTTGTATTTCATTTCCCTGCTGTTTGTAAGATGTGTTTCAGTCTCTCACATTTCCCCAACTCACTTTATTTTGTGTGATTGTGTGGCCAGTGCGCACAAGTGTGAGCATGCATGGAGGTCAACATGATCTTCCTGTATCAGTTTCTACCTTGGTTTTTGAAAATTACTTGTGTGTGTGTGTGTGTATGTGTGTGTGTGACAGAGAGAGAGAGAGAGAGAGAGAGAGAGAGAGAGAGACATGGCATGGCACGTGTGTGGAAGTCAGGACAACTTTTGGGGGTCAGTTCTCTCTATGTGGGCCTCGGGGAATACTAGTGTGTGCGGCCATATCTAGCTTCTACGTGGGTGCTGGGGATTGAACCTGGGTCCTTGTGCAGTAGAGGCCTTCTTTGCCAATTGAGCCATTTCCCCAGGCCCCATTTTCCCAATTTTCCGAGAAACGGTTCAAACATAAGGAAAAGATGGTGGAACTATAGCTGCCCACACACCCTGCTGGGCCCTACTGTGAAAGCTCCCTTTCTGTCTGCATCTGTCCACCGGCGGTCAGGCTCTCTTCAGATATATTTTATTGACTAATTAATTTTGTCTTTGAGACAGAGTCTCAGGTAGCCGAGGCTACCCTCAAACCCATTATGTAGCCGAGGCTGGCCTTGAACTTCTAATCCTTATACCTGTATCTCCTGAAGGCTGAGATTGCAGGCAGGCGCCTGCACACCCAACTACTGGGACGTCGGTTTTAATAAGCTGCTGATGTTGGTGCTTGTGACTTTTACTCCCTTCTGCTCATGTCTCTTTAGCCACAGTGGCTCTTTTTCCACACTGCTGTTCTATGAATTTTGACAGGTGAATGCGCCATGTGTTCCGACCTCAGCCACAGCATGGAACACTGGCATCATCCCAGAGAGCCCCCTGCCCCTTTGTCTCCCCCAGGGAGTTTCTCCACCCCAGATTCCCTTATCCACTTTGAATGTTGGCACAGTCAATCACTGCTGTGGGTCCCCATGTTCTTCCGTGTCACAACCGGGCCGTGCTCTCTGCCTGACCCTTCTGTGGCTTTGACATTTTCCTGTTTCCTCTGGTTGCTTCTGGTCAGGGCTTCGCAATGAGCATCTTTTATTTTTATTTAGTTTTAATTTAATGTGCATTGGTGTGAGGGCGTCAGATCTTGGAGTTACAGACAGTTGTAAGTGGGTGCTGGGAATTGAACCCGGGTCCTTTGGAAGAGCAGGCAGTGCTCTTAACCACTGAGCCATCGCTCCAGCCCTCATGATGAGCACCTTATCCTCGTCTCTCATGGCACGGCTTCCATCTGTCTCGTGGAATCCGGACCGATTGGCCCTTGGAGTCAGTTCTGGGAGAAAGTGCTAGATCTTCACCCACAGTGGCCCGACGGCCTCAGTCCCAGCAGCATGTGCAGTGGTTCTGGCCGCTGTGCCTTCATGCCAACATTTGCTACTGTCACTCTCAAATTTTAGTCATTCTGGTGGGCGGGTTGTGCTATTTCGCTCTGGCTTTAATTTTGCATCTGTCTGATGACTAATGTGGCCCAGCACATTTTCATGACCTTCCTAGCTATTCATGTATTTTTCCTTTGTAAAATATCTTTCTCAAATCTGTTGCTCATTTTCAAATTGGATGGCTCAACCCTTCCTCATTACTTCTGGATATTGCTCTTTTGTCAGATGTATGCTTTGCAAAGCGTTTATCCCGGTCTGTGGCTTGTTAATCATGGTTTGGATTTTTTTTTTTTTTTTTTTTTTTAAATCAGCAGAGTGTGTCCCCTCGCTTTTGGTGAAGTCTC
Organism: Acomys percivali; assembly: GCA_907169655.1. NCBI lineage: Eukaryota > Metazoa > Chordata > Mammalia > Rodentia > Muridae > Acomys > Acomys percivali. Next base: position 4,362,694 of record OU015746.1, on the reverse strand, counting down.
ATTTTGCAATTTCTTTCTCTTTTCTTCCTTTGCAGCTTTCACTTTCTGTGTGTTATAAGAACTGTCTCACACCAAGTTGCAAAGATGCAGTCAGTTTTCTTCTAGCACGTTTATAATTTGAGTTCTTATGCTTCTTCGGCTTTGGGTCTGTTGAGGTGGGGGTCCATGTTCACGTTGTCAGTGTTGTTTTCTGCGTCTCTCTAGTCGCTCAGCTTTGGCTCTTGACCTTTCTTTCCCTGTTGTGTCATTTGGGCACTTACTTGAAAAAATCACCAAGGGCTGGGGATGTAGGAGTCAGTACCACAGGAAGTGGGCGTGGCTATGGACAGTGCCTGTCAAGCCAGCTCAAGGGTGGGGTGAGAGAGCGGTTCAAGGTCATCGGCTACTTAGAGAGCTTGAGGGCCGACTGGGCTACCCAGGTGCTATCTTGAATAATAAGCACGAGGTGAGCTGGAGCGAGGGCTCAGTGGTTAAGAGCACACTGGCTGCTCTTGTAAAAGACCTGGTTTTGGTTCCTGGCACCCACATGGTGGCTCACTCAAGCTCTAGGGGATCTGACGTCCTCTTATGGCCTCTACACACAGACACACACAGACACACACAGACACACACAGACCCACACACATACACACTTTTAATTTTAAAATATTTTTAAATATTTGTTTGTTTGATTGTTTTTGGTTTTTCGAGACAGGGTTTCTCTGTGTAGTCTTGGCTGTTCTGGACTCGTTTTGTAGACCAGGATGCCCTCGAACTCCCAGTGATCTGCATGCCTCTGTCTCCTGAGTGCTGGGATTAAAGGTGTGTGCCACCACCGCCTGGCTTATTTTTTAATTTTTAACAAGAAAGAAAGGCCGATTTGGTTGTATATGCCTGTGATCCTAGCACTTGAGAGGCAGAGATAGGCAGATCTCTGTGAGTTCTAGGCCAGCCAGGGCTAGAGTGTGTGTGAGACCTTGGCTCAATAAATAAATAAATAAATAAATAAATAAATAAATAAAAATTTTACAAAGGTGAGAGAGAGAATGTGTGTGCATGTTTGTGTGTGTGTGCATGTGTGTGTGTGTCTGTGTCTGTCTGTGTGTGTGTGTGTGTGCACGAGCGCGTGTGTCTTGAGGGTAGGATGGCTCAGAGAGTAAAGCTGCTTGCCTCCAACTCTGATGACCTGAGTTAGAGCTCTAGGACCCACATGATGGAAGGAGACAACTGCCTCTCTGACTTCCACACCCTACACACACACACACACACACACACACACACACACACACTGTAAAAACAGAAGTCTCCCATTCCTCCATCTCACTACAGAATCCACTGCTTGTGGTTTTCACTAAGTGCTTCTTGTGAGTGTTTGTCAAACGTCTTCCCAGGACTGTAGTTTTTGGCACTACTCTAGACTGAAGTGCTGTATATATATTTTTATAGAACAAATAGATTGCTTCTCTTGGGACCCTCTCATAACACGAGGGTGCTCCTAACATCAGTGGCGGGGGGGGGGGTGGGGCAATGGCTTCCCCAACCCCCCTCACAGTGGAGGACTCTGCTGCCCTGTAACTCAGATGGCTTTGATGTCCACAGGCAATGCAGGCCCCCACGAGTTGGAGCTCATTCCTTAAGGCTGTCCCTCCTTGGATCCCACTCAGCAAGTCTGGTCTTCTGGAAATCCCAATTAACTGTGAATTGGGGAACCTTTTTGTTGTTGTTGTTGTTGAAGCAGCCCATACAACGTGGGGGAGCGGCGGCTCTTTGCTTCCGTTGGCCAGATTATCAGGAAGATTGTTTTGTTTTGTTTTGGTTTTGGTTTTTCGAGACAAGGTTTCTCTGTGCAGCCTTGGCTGTCCTGGACTCACTTTGTAGACCAGGCTGGCCTCGAACTCACAGCGAACCACCTGCCTCTGCCTCCCGAGTGCTGGGATTAAAGGTGTGCGCCACCACGCCCGGCAACCCATTGTTTTGTTTTTTAATGTTTAATTTTATGTACATTGGTATAAGGGTGTCAGATCCCTTGGGACTGGAGTTACGAACAGTTGTGAGCTGCCATGTGGGTGGTGCAAATCGAACCCGGGTCCTTTGGAAGAACAGACAGTGCGCTTAACCATTGAGTCATCTCTCCAGGCCCAGAAGGATTGTTTTAGATTTACTTTTATTATTTTTAGGTGTGTGCCTGTGCATGTGTGTGTGTGTACACATGTGTGCATGTATGTATACACCCATGTGTGCAGATATGTGTACATGCGTGCATATATGTGTACATAACTTCAGAGAGGACACATTCTCTTGGGGCTAGAGTTATAGGTAGTTGTGAGCTGCCAGCCAAACTCAGCCTTTTTGTTTTGTTTTGTTTTTTTGAGACAGGGTTTCTCTGTGTAACACTGCCTGTCCTGGACTTGCTTTGTAGACCAGGCTGGCATTGAACTCACAGCGATCCACCTGCCTCTGCCTCTCTGATGCTAGAATTAAAGGTGTGCGCCACCACGCCCAGCTACCAAATTCAGCTTTGCTAGAGTAGTCCAGGTTAGGCCATCTCTCTGGCCCTCAGGAAGGCTACTTTAAAGACTAAACATGAACAACTGGGCACAGTGGGAGGTTTGGAAGGGAGCGGAGCGTGGAGCACCATCTCCCTAAGTGGATGAATCTTGTGCTCTTCCTGTGTGCTCCTGAGCCAAATCATCATGGGATGTCATAGAGACCACACTGTGTGACAATGATGGCTTTAGTCACCCGCTGGGGATCAACAGCCACCTTCAGTGCTTAGCCACCTTTGCTGGCTGGTGATAGTGTGCACCGCAGGTGTGCTTGCTCACACTTGTGATCCAGCACTCAGGAGTCGGAGGCAGGAAGATCAACATGAGTTTGAGACCAGCCTGGGATACAAGGAAGTTCAAGGTCTTGCTGAGCTTCCTAGCAAGACCATGTCTAGGGCTGGAGAGATGGTTAAGATCACTGGTTGCTCTTACAGAGGACTTCTCTGTAACTCCAGTTCCAGGGGGATCTGATGCCCTCTTCTGACCTCTACAGACATCAAGTGTACACACATATGTTGCATAGACATTCATGTAGGCAAAACACTCATATAAAACAAAAGCGAATAGATATAAAAACAAAAAGCTTTGCCAGGCGTGGTGGCGCACGCCTTTAATCCCAGCACTCGGGAGGCAGAGGCAGGCAATTCGCTGTGAGCTCGAGGCCAGCCTGGTCTACAAAGTGAGTCTAGGACAGCCAAGGCTACACAGAGAGACCCTGCCTCGAAAAAAACCACTCCCCCCCAAAAAATTTTAAAACAATAATTTATGTCTCAAAAATAAAACAAATGGACAAAGCCACACACACACACACACACACACACACACACACACACACACACACACCCCTACCCTTATAAGTTGAGATTAAGATCAGTGATACAGTAGCTGTTTCCTGGCCAGGCCCTGACTAAGCCACCAAGTCAGTAGAAGGAAGGAAGTAATGATGATAAAAGCAGAAATCAAGGAAATGGAAAAAGAGAAGAAATAAGGTCATTTTTTTGTTGTTGTTGTTTCTTTAAGAGGATACAGAGCGACAAATTTCAGCTAGATTGCTGGGCTGGAGGGGAGAGTCCCAGCATTGGTGGTCAGCGTTAGAACAGAGCCGGTCAGCGTTAGTGCTGAGGCATTCTGCTACAAGGTGTAGGAGCCTTACGCAGGTAGAGCTGGGCCTGGTGGGTCACACTTTTACTCCCAGCACACGGAAGCAGAAACGGGTAGGCCTCTCAGGTCCAGGCCAGCCAGGGCTCCAGAGTGAGTGACACGTTATCCTTAAAATCCTGTAGACACAGGAATGCCATGAGCAACCCCCGCGCGTAAATTCCACAGTGTGTAGAACAGGAAGCGAGTTTTTCAGCCAGGCATGTGAGACACACCTGTGATCCTTGGTTTTAGGAGGCTGATGTAGGAGGATTGGGAGCTTGAAACTAGAGCAGGGTGCGGTGGCGCACGCCTTTAATCCCAGCACTCGGAAGGCGGAGGCAGGCGGATCGCTGTGAGTTCGAGGCCAACCTGGTCTACAAAGTGAGTCCAGGATGGCCAAGGCTACACAGAGAAACCCTGTCTCAAAAAAAAAAAGATAGAGAGAGTTTGAAACTAGCCTGTTTCAAGAAAACAAATGATGATGACCAAAAACAACATTAAAGGAGATTAGAAGAAACCCGAATAGCGCCATGCCTGTGATATTTAACTGCGCCGGGGCTGGCGGCGCACGCCTTTAATCCCAATGGATGTTTGATGGGCTCTAATATAGATTCTGACCTTTACGCACACTGCTTAGAATTAGCAGTGCACTGTGTCACAAGCAGGTAATGCTGGAGATGGGGACAGTCATGTCTGTGCCCACCCCTAGGGCAAGAATGTCACCGCTAAATTACATTTGTTGGCTTCAGTTTACTAAATAGACCCAGTTCCCCTCCATACCTGTCCATAAGCCTGGTTTTTTTTGTTTGTTTGTTTGTTTTGTTTTACATGTGCATGTGTGTTTGCAGATGTGGGCACAGCAGTCTGTGTGCCCAGGGTTGATGTCAGGTTGCTTCCCTCCATTGCCCTGAGGGCAGGGCCACTGTTGGTGCTAGCCTGGAATTCCCTGACTCTGCCTCCTGCACATTGGATTACAGGTGGTGCTGCCACAGTGCCTGTGTGTGCCGGGTCTCGGGTCTCGTGTTTGCTTGGCAAGCATTTTGCCTGCTGAGCCATTTCCCCAGCCTTGTATTCTTTTTTATTTGAATCTTAACCACTACTTATGTTCAAGCCATGGAAATGCACACATATAAAAGAAAACCATAAAGGGTTAAAGAGGCCCAGTCCAAAGAGGCAGAGCTGTTAAAGATGCAAACAGAAGCTGCAGGTGGCCAGTCAGAGGCTACACTACAGATCCCAGCGGGAGAACTACTGAAGGTGCTGAGAGCCGAGCCCAAGGTTTCAGAATCCTCACAGGAAGGCCCTGGACCCTAGAGGAACCCTTTGAGGTCCCACCTACTTGAAGCCCCCCCACCCCCCAGGCTGTCTTTGGTTGTTGATTCCTAAATTTAGAGTACAGCATTCCAAGGTTGTTCTGGGAGAGCTGCCAGGGACAATGCTGCTCTGGTTGGAGGGTACCAGGGGCTGGCCCTGCCAGACACTGTGGGACCATGATGCTCCACCTCATCAGTTTAGTTCCTGGTCTGGGGGGGGGGGGGGGGCTGGTGTCACAGTCATTGGCTGGGCCAGGAGAGGCGGCTTGCTGTACCAGCAGCCCCAGATTTGGGGCATGGTCATCGGAGCTCAGGTGTCTCTCTGCTGGGTGGTGCAGGCCTGGCCTTCCTTCTCCTGCTGCCCAGGTCTGAAATGGCGTCTTCTGTAGGCCAGGCTTCAGAGACCCAGGACTGGCACAGGGCGATGCTGCTCTTCCCTGTGTGCCCAGGGCACTTGGGATCTGTTCCCCTAGGCATGGAAGGTGGTGTGGTGGGGGGGGGAGGGAGGTGGGGAGGGTCCCCAGGGCACTGACCCTTCTGCCTCAGTTACTTTTTTAGTGTTGTTAAGAGACACCCTGACCAAGGCAACTTATGGGAAGAAAGTTTATTGGTGGCTTGCTTGCAGCTTCCAAGAGTCAGTGACCAAAGTGCTGGGGCAGCGGCTGAGAGCTTCCGTCCTACCCATCCGTCTTACCGGACTCTTCTGCACTGGGCCCAGCCTGTGTGTGTGTGTCACTCCAGGTCCTGTTCCAACATCTCCAGCCCCTGCATGTTCTAGAGTTCCAGGTCCGGAAGGAGGCCTGCCTCTTTTCTTTCCCCTAGCATTCTTGTGTGTGTGTGTGTGCACATGCGCTTGTACACGCCTTTGACAGAGGAAATGATTCACACCCAAGTTCAAAGGTTAGGGTCAAGAGCAACCAGCGTGGGTGAAGGAACCAAGGAGAGGAAGCAGGATGGGATGAGGTGGGGGCAGGAGGCTGGGCGGGTCCTGCAGAACCAACTCCCACACTTCTGGAAGCCCTGGTAGGAATCACCCAATATCCCAGGAGCCACTGGATTCCAGGCTCCCAAGTGCAGTGCTGTTTCATGAGGGCTGTAAGATGCACACAGAGTGAAGGAAGTGTCAGGGAAGTGTGTGTATGTGTGTTGAATGTGGGAGTGGGTACAAACTCTGTGTGTGTGTGCGTGCGCGTGCATGCGCATTTACCTCTCATTTTAATTTCAATGTCTCCCTGACTGACAGAATCTCCACCTGCCTCTCCATCCTTCCAAGCTGCCTGTAGAAGGGCATGCATGCCCAAGTACTCTTGTGCGCCTGCGTGCATGTACACACACACACACACACACACGCGCACACACGCACACACACGCACACACAAACACCCACGCACACATGCACACACACACGCATGCACACACGCACCACACACACACACACACACGCACACACGCGCGGGCACGCACACTCACATGCATGCACACACCACACACACGCATACACACACGCGCACACACACGCGCACGCACATTCACACGCACACACGCACACACGCACTCACACACACACACACCAGCTAAGGGCCAGCACCCCCATGGTCAGTACCTAGGCCTAGCAGGAAACCGGCTCTGGGAAGCGGTAGGCCACACCTTTGGCATGAAATCATGTTTTGTTGCTGTTCGTTCACAGCGACACAGAATGGGGGTGGGGCAGGGCAGCTTCAGTTTGAAGAGCAGTTGTGTGGGACAGTCCAGGGACTCACCATGGTCTCTGGAGGGCGTGGGGGGACAGAGCTATATCCCCCCGGGTGCGGGAGGAGGTCTTTTAAGGCAAATATCACCACACTGAATGCCAGCGTGCCCTTTGCTACGTGAGCTTTGGGTGGTGGGAAGGCTGACCTCAAAGATGACCTTCAGCCCTGCCCCTGGACTCTCAGCCAAGATCAGAGCCTAGAAGGTTCCACGCCAGGAAGGGTTGGTCTGCAGCAACATAGCCACCCTCCCCGCTGGCCCTGGAGCCTTAGGGAACCTGTTAGCGAAAGCACAGCTTCTGAGCTAAGCCTGCTATAACCTCAGCCACGGAGGCTGAGGCAGGAGGATTGCTGGGTGCAGACTGAGGCCCTGTCTCAAACACACAAATAACAACAAAAATGAAAACAAAACCCCACCGGCTGACTCTGGGTCCCCAGGATGCCATGAGGCTCAGGGGAGGGAGCCGAATGGCCTAGTGAATGTTGGGTGGTCATGCGGGGCCCCTTGTGCATAAGTGACCAGCTGTTCTAGGTGGGACATGGGAAAAATCCACCAAGTTTTGCTGACCAGAGGTGGGGTGAACAGCGTGTGACCTTAACCATGAGACAAAATTGGAGGGGCAAGATTTGGGGGGGGGGAGACGGATGACTGCCAGATACTGGGATACTGAACAGCTGCCTAAAACATCAGGATTGTCTTGGGAGGGGGGGGTGTGGGGGGGACAGAGCCTGAAAGGAAGGTGTGGGCAGAGCTGGCTGCCCCTGGAGGCTCTGAGGCATCCATCTTGGGGTGGTAGCCAGGAATTCTTGGCGCCCCTTGGTGTGTGGCTGTGTGACTCCTGTTTCTAGTCTGTTTCATCTGGCTTTCTTCTCCCCCCCCCCCCCCCCCCCCCCGTGGTGTGTGAGTGACAGGGACAGAGACTGTGTATATGCATGTGTGTCTGTGTGTGTACATGTCTTTATCTGTGTATGTGTGTGTTTATGTGTAGTATGCATGTGTGTCTCCGTGTGTGTCTGTGTTTGTTTGTGTGTATCTGTGTCTAAGTTACCCTCTCCAGTTGTTAGATCAGGCCCTCACACTCCGCTCCACCCTTATTTTAACTCCATGATAGCCACAGATGCTCTCTTTCCAAGAAAGGTCAAAGCCACAGGTACCAGGGGCCCAAGCCTGAATGAACTCCTGGTATCCTTTGCAGGGGTCATGGTCCAACCTTCTACAGAGGCTCAGTCCTCAGAGAGGATGTGCTTGGCTGGTAGGGGCCCAGGGAGGACCCAGTGAGGTCCCAGAGCTTGAGAAAGTGCCGGGGGATGGGGCTCTGCCAGGACCGTGGGATGGTATGGCTGCGGAAACAGAGAGTGCTGAAGGAAGGAAGCCAAGAGCTATAGTCACTGTCACCCGCCCGGAAGACTGGAGGATAGTGAGGTAGAGGGTGAGCCTTTGAGCTCCCCCAAGTACCAAAGCAGTCCTTTATGCTTGGAATGCTCTGGAAAGTGTGGAAACACGGTCTTCTGGTCTTCTCTCCACTTTCACTTAACATTAATCGAATAGGCTATTTCATGAAGTAGTGAGTTGCTGGTGCCTTGAAGTTTCAAGGAAAGGCTGTGTGGCTGCTCTGCATGGCTCAGAAGGCAGGACCTCAGAGCAGCTGTCAATACAATGCAGTAAGCTCTTAGCTTTTAAGAGTTTGAATCCCCAGTGTCCCTGTACTGAAGGGTCTGCGTGCAGTGCGGCTCGCCACCAGGCCCCTCCTGTGTCAGGCTCTAGAGTTTGAGTCACCTAGTGTCCCTGTGCTCAGGGGTCTGCAGACAGTGCGGCTCACCCCCAAATGGGATCAGGTTCTGTCCTGTTCACCATCTCTCCTCCCTTTCCTTTCAACTGCACGGGTGACAGGAAGCTTGCTGCCCTGGTTCCTATGGAAACAGAACCTCAGCTCCATTCAGTCTGAGGCGAGACTTGGAAATTAAATACCTAACATGTTCTGGGAAAGTGTGAGCAGATGGTTTAATGTGCGTAAGCGCGCAGATGCATGTGTGACTCATGTGTGCACAGATGCGTGTGCACGCAGTCATGAGCCTAAAGACCAAGCTATTCAGGCTGAGCCCTGAATCTGGGTAGATACTGTTCTCATAGCTTTACTGAATTAACACATTTTTATTTCATAATGCACCTTTGAGGGAGATAGCATCCATCTCATTTTATAGATGAGAAAACGAAGGTTCTAAGGGCCGGTGAGCCTGTTGTTAGCTTCTGTCTGATGTAGAGCTGAGGTTATCAGAAGGTTCTAGAAAGAGTCCTCTTCTCTGAAGCTCCTGCTGGGCTTGGAACCCCTTTCAGGCTGAAGGCTGAATGATCCTGCACAGGGTGGTTGGGTTCCTGGCCTGTCTCTGCAGCTCGGGCTGCTGTCACACCATGCTTGGTGCTCGTGGCCTATCGGCTGGCTTGGGAGGTGCAACTCTGCAGCCGTCAGGGAAGGAAGTGGCCCATGAGCAGGTCATTTCTCTGCTCTGGATGTCCTGGGAAGAATGGGTGAAGGGCTTGCTGGCTCCGACTGCCCTTTCTATGCCCCTCATCACGGGTGGACAACCATTGACGGGTCACGTCCGCTGCTGCAAAGGGCCAGCGTCTCCTTGTCATACAGCTGTAAGGGACATGATCCCAGGCCTTTGTGTCAGTTACCTATTGGCCCCGGGCTGGTGCCCACAGGTGGCATCTCACTGCTTGTGGGCAGTGGGTTGAAGGGTGTCTGAAGATGTGGAGTCACATGCTGGCTCCACAGCTCGCAGTGGCCAAGGTCCCCACCCTGCTCTGAGCACCTCCGAATGCAAGGCCAGGAAGAAATCAAGATGGAGTTCTGGGATTTTAGCTTAAATAAAAAATTTTTTGAGACAAGTTCTCTGTAAGCACAGGCTGGGCTAGATTTTGTTTTTTTTATTTAGTTTTTTGAGGTAGGGTATTTCTGTGTAGCCTTGGCTGTCCTGGAACTCAGTCTGTAGACCAGGCTGGCCTTGAACTCAGAGATCCTCTTGCCTCTGCCTCCTGAGTGCTGGGATTAAAGGCATGCGCCCCGCAGCTCAGTTTAAAGTAGAATTTTTTTTTTAAGGTTTATTTATTTGTATTTATTTGTATATAATGTTTTGCCTGCATGTGAGCCTGTCCGCCAGAAGAGGGCACCAGATCTCATTATAGATGGTTGTGAGCCACCATGTGATTGCTGGGAATTGATCTCGGGACCTTTGGGAAGAGCAGCCAGTGCTCTTAACCTCTGAGCCATCTCTCCAGCCCTAAAGTAGAATTCTTAACAGTGCTCCTGCCCTGCATGCTGGGATTACAGACGCCGGCGCCAACTTCATCTCAAGACTAACCAATCTATCTCATCTACCGCGCCCCCCCCCAGTTCTTCTCCCTCTCTTTCAGTCTCACGTAGGCCAGGATGGCCTTGAACTCCCATGTAACCGAAGATGACATTGAATTTTGGGTCCTCCTGCCTCAACCTCCCGGGTGCTGGGATTAGAAGTGAGCACCCTCACATCCAGTGTACACAGTGCTGGGATTGAACCCAGAGTTCCATGTGTGCTAGGCAAAGCACTCTACCAACCGAGTTCCATCCCCAGCCCTCCCTCAGGATGGCGTCTGAGCTAGTTATCTGCATGCTTGGTCATTCTTTGCTCATTGTAGTTGCTCGATAAAACACAGAGTGACTGAGTGTGTGCTTCCCAAGCACCTGAGGCAACAAGAGCTAAAGGCTTTGGTCAGTCTTCCCGACTGTATCCTATGGCCCAGTGTCCTCCTTTGGGTGTCTGACCATGATGGCAGGGGGTCCTCTGTCCCTCCACTGGCTCCGTGTGACATAAGGGAAGCAGCTGGAGATGACCAGCACCCGGCTGCTGTCCAGCTGCGCACCAGATCCCCTGGCATGTTGTGTCGGTGATTGTCGGCCCCACGTGCATTGTGCCACGTGCTCGGTAGGGACAGGTGTACATGTCCCTCCCTGTGGGCAGCGCCCACACTCGCAGACAAAGACCCCCAAGAATGGATCTGAATCTGTGGGTCCCGTGGGCCTCTTACCTATAGGGGAGGCCCTTGGTCCCACACGACACCAGAAAGGACTTCTGTGCAGGGTATTAGGGTCAGGTTAAGCAGGCCCAGGAGGCCTGAGATGTGTCCTTCCTTGCCTCTGTCCCTGTGGTCCAACCCTGAGCTGCCATCCTCTGAGGAAGACCAACACGTGAAATACCTAGTATCAAAAAACAAACAAACAAACAAACAAAATACCCCAACTCCGTCAGGCTGTGGATGCAGCTCGTTGGTAGAGCTGTCTTGACCTCACCGATTTCTCTAATAGAGGGCACCCTGGCGTTGTTGCGTGGGACTCTGAGGTGCTTCCCTGCAGTGCAAGGCACCTTGCTGGGACTCTGCTTCTTCTACTTCCTCCTCTAGAGGCCCAGCAGGGGTGGACATGGGAGCTGGGTATGTGGATCCAGACCCAGGGATGACATGCATTGTTGGGGAGCTTGAGAGCGCCTGTGCCCTCTGCCTATACTCCACCCTGAGGAAGGGGGACCATCAGGCAGCTGCCTTGCAGTATGTAACAGAGCATCCATAGAATAAGGTAGAGAATCCCTGGGGCCCCGGAGGTGCAGTAAGCCTGCGGAAGTAACAGTAGGCTCTCAGAAAGGGGGTGTTTTGCCCTCTTTCTCTTCCATTTCACCCCGCCCCTATTCCTTATGTTCCTTCATCAAACTCCTCCTCCTCTTCCTCCTTCTTCTTCTCCTTCTTCTTTTTGGTTTTTTGAGACAGGGTCTCACTGTGTAGCCTTGGCTGTCCTGGACTTGCTTTGTAGACCAGGCTGGCCTCGAACACACAGTGATCCGCCTGCCTCTGCCTTCCGAGTGCTGGAATTAAAGGTGTGTGCCCCCACACCTGGCCCTTCTTTATCCTTCTTACATTCCTTCCTTTCCCTTGTCCCCCCCAAATGCCCTTCCTACCATCCAGGGCCCCCTGCTGGTTCTCTGAGTAGGGGCTCAGGCCAGGATAGCTCCCTGCCTTGTGGCTTCTGGGAGGTGGCCTCCAAACAGGCCAGTCAGATATCCAAGAAGTCAACTGGGTGCCCAGGTGGGCTGGGGGCCTTTCTCTGGGATGTCAAGGAAGGAGTTCATGCTCCCTGACACAGATGCATGCCGGGCTCTGAGCACAGGGTAGGGCAGTGAACTGGCTCACACTTCCTGGAGAGTCATCTGGGTCAGGCGTGAGAGGCTCAGGCTGAGGAAGCCAATGTCTCTATCCTGAGATAAGTCTCGGTAGGTGTCCTCAGAGCCCTGGGAAGGAAAATGAGGCACCCCTGGGGCTACACTGTCATTTTGACACATGCTTCACAGCTACAGTAGCTTTGTTACCTTTCCTTGCCCTGAAATCCCTGTGACCCCGTCACTTACCGCTAACCCCAGACTGCCATCATTCGCTCAGTGCACTTCTCCATCCTCCATCTACTCTTTTAATTTTATTTATTTATTTATTTATTTATTTATTTTTGAGACAGGGTCTCTCTGTGTAGCCTTGGCTGTCCTGGACTCGCTTTGTAGACCAGGCTGGTCTCAAACTCACAGCGATCCACCAGCCTCTGCCACCCCAGTGCCGGGATTAAAGGCGTGTGCTACCACCGCCCGGCTGAGTCTCATTTTCCTGATTCCCTACTGCTACCTGCTCCATTCGGCCACCCAGGGTAACTTCTGCCTAACCAGAGTGCGCAGGAGGTGTTAGGGCCTGGTTCCCGTCCTGGCTTTGTCATCCATCCCCCAGGCCCCGCCGTCCTTGGCAAGTCTCCTTGCCTGGTTTAGAACAGGTGGAGGGGTCAACCGTCTGCTTCAGATGCAGAATGGACCACTCACTGAGCTCCTCTTTGGGGCCGGAGCCTTTAGTATGTCATCACGGTCCCCTTCAAACTAGGGGTCCTTGCTTCAGTGTCGGGTCAGTCAGAGGCTGTGCCGAAAAACCCAGTGTCCCGTGGGTGGAGTCTGATGCCAAGCTCAGGTCTTAGCACACCCCCACCCACATCCCCACTCATGCTGGGGGCGCACATCCTCCCTGAAGCACCTGGCTCCTTCCTGCCACTCTCCCATCTGACCTCGCCTGTCTCTCTCGTGATCTGCATGTCCCCTGCAGCTTCTGGGTATACCTGTGTTTGTCACCTGTCCCTCCTTTCACAGAGAGCTATGTTCTCTGTTAGGCTAAGGCTCCTGTTTCCAGTCTTAAAAAAAAAAAAAAAAATGCCTTGGATGTACACGACTATTCCTTTTGCTGTTTTCTGTGCCAACACTGCTCAGGGTTCCCACTTTGTCCTTGAGAAGCTCCCCTGCTTGGGTTGCTTGGTGGTCCCATACTGCATTGTATCAGTCAGGAGACTGACCCTCTGCATCATGATGATGATGATGATGATGACGGCAATGGTAGTGATGATGATGGTGATGATGAAATGATGGTGATGATGATGTTGATGGTGATGATGATGATGATGAGGTGATGATGATGATGAGGTGATGATGTGCTAAAAGGACAGCTACTTGAGCAACACAAGTTTCTTCTCATGTCCTAGTCCGGGTTTAACTTTTCTTGTCCCCCTCCACCAGTAATGACCTAGTTGCAGGGCCATCCCAAGCATCAGGGCAGCAGAGAAATGTCTTGTTTCGCTGGCCAGCCATATGCTCAGCGAATGCTTCTGTAGCTGTAGAAAAAGAAGTCCAAGCAAGAGCCTGCCTTCTGCACCAGGGCTCCTTTCGCAGAGCAGTGGCAGTCACACAGCAGAGGTCCCTTTACTGTGAACCCAAGACATGCGGCGGGCAGGGGGCCAGGCTCCCTGTGGAGGGACTGTGGCCGCTGTGGCAGCTGTGGCTGCAGCTCAGCTGGCAGGTGGAATGAGAAGTGAGTGTCATGGACGTGACAAGGCTCTGCAGGAGGGTGACACAGGCCCTGAAACTTTAGGTTTCAATATGACGACGTTGGGTTTTTCCTAGATGAGTGTTCTAGGTGACTCATGAGAGTGGCCAAACCTCTGCCTCCATGGGCCCTGCACTGCCCGATGGCGAGGAAGATCCTGTGTCCCTTACGGGGGTTTCATTGTTTCTTTTTCCCTGTACTGGGGGGAGGGGCTGCTCATCTGGTAGCTCCCCAGGCTGGAACACCCGTTTTGATCTCTTGGGAAATGATACCTCCAGCGCTCAAGGTTCCACTTGGGTCTGTGTGCAGCCCTGAGCTCCAGATCTTAAGGGGCCTTTTGGAGCCAGGCTGACTGACTTCCTGTGTTTCAGCTATGGCACCCTGCTCAGCTGCGCACTCACAGGGCTGACACAGCAGTCTGGGGCCAGGCCAACCCACCAGGACTCAGGCTCTGTGGTCCCAATAACCACACAGACCCTGTCTGGGAATGTCCCCACCCTGCTCCTGTAGGTGAGGGATGTCTGCCTAGTGTAAGTAACTATGCACAGAGGTGGCCCATCTGGCTGAAGCCAAAGCCAATTTCACTCCTGGCTTCTTGCCTCTCCTGGCCAGACACTCCCTGCATCCTCTGTGAGACACTAAATGTGATGGGTAGTTTTTCTTTTTCTTGTTGTTTTAAAATTTATTTTTTATGTTATGTATGACTGCTCTGCCTGCATGTACTCCTCCACACCAGAAGAGGGCATCAGATCACATTATAGATGGTTGTGAGTCACCATGTGGTTGCTGGGAATTGAACTCATGACCTTTGGAAGAGCAGACAGTGCTCTTAACCACTGAACTATCTCTTCTGCCTGTGATGGGTAGTTTTAATTGTTAATGTAACACTATCTATAATCACCTAGAAAAGCCAGTCTCAGCGAGGGACTGTCTGGAATAGGCCAGCCTGTGAGTGCGTCTGTAGTGGGTGCTCACATGGTGGCTCCCCTCTGAAGCACCCATTTTGACCTCCTGGGAAACGATGCCTCAAGCTCTCAAGGTTCCACTTGGGTCTGTGTGCAGCCCTGAGTTCCCACCCTTGAGGGGCCTTTGTTGAGGCAGGCGTGCCACATTTTCGGAAGCTCTCCCACTGTCAGCTTGGAAGGCTGAGCATAGGCCGGGAAGAGGGAAAACATGGGTGAGGAGTTTTGGAAATAGGTAGGGATAATGACAGTGCCTGTTTGGTTTTGTTTTTGAGACAGGGTTTCTCTGTGTAGCCCTAGCTTTCCTGGAAGTCACTTTGTAGACCAGGTTAGCCTCAAACTCACAGAGATCCACCTGTCTCAGCCTCCCGAGTGCTAGAATTCAAGTTGTGCACTATCACTGCCAGTGTGACAGTGTTTTTTTTGTTTGTTTTTGTTTTTTAAGAAAAATATTTATTTTTATTTTATATGTATGAATATTTTACCTGCTGGGATGTATATGCACCACCTGCATGCAGTGCCCACAGAGGCCGGATGAGGGCGTCAGATCCCCTAGAAGTGAAGTTATGGGCTCTTGTGAACTGCCTCATGGGGGCTGAATGCTGAGCCTGGGTCTTCTACCAGAGCAGCCATCTTGCTAGCCCCTTATTTTATTGTATTTATTTATTTTTAAAAGACTTATCCACGTGTCGCTCTATGCATGCATCGTGTGTGTACGGGTGCCCCCAGGAGCCAGAAGAGGGTGCTGGTCCCTTGGAGCTGGAATTACACTGGGTAGCGACTCACCCAATGCCCTGACAGAATTTCTTACTAATTAACAAAGCTCTGAAGCCTGTCTGGCTCGGTATCTCCTCAGGGACTTGGACCCCAAAGTGAGACAGTGGTAATTGGCCCCCCAGAGGCCATGGTTGGCTTGTTCCCTCCTGGCCTATTGCCATGTTAGGCCACTCCTTCAGCTCTCCGTTGTACAAGTCTGCCAGAATACTGTCTGTCCCTCCCTGCTTAGTCCTAAGGAGCCAGGTCCCCCAAATACAGAGGACCCCCAGGTGTGGAGCAGCAGCAGTGGTTTTGGGTCCCCAGACCATGGGTCTGGTTATTTGTCATTTGTGTCAGCCTCTCTCTTCTCAGACTGCTTGTCAGAGATGGCAAGCCCCTGGCAAGGGCCCTCGGTCTGCAGTCATCCGACTGTGACTCACACTGGGGAACAGGGACAGAGCAGGAGCTGGGTGTGTTAACAGCAAACTCATTAGTCCCAGAGGTCGCTTCACATCAGGGATAAATGGCTCATTTAGGCTGCCTGGGGCACAGCCAGCCAGAGAAAGCAGCCCCACATTATCCTGAGGGCCCGCCCACCTGCCTGCCCCCCTTTCTTCCCATCCTGATTCCCAGGCAGGTCATGAGCCTGGACTGGGGAGCCTGTCAGAGGGAGGCTGGCCTAGACTGGCTGCCACTCTCCCATAGGATCCCTGTGGGAGTCTGGGGTATGACTTGTAGCAGGAAACTACCAGATTCTGGTGGACAGGCAACATGGAAAACTCCAGCCACTCAGACCACCACCCCCCTCCTTTGACTATTCATGTGTCTTACCCAGTAGCCCTCTGGAGTGAGTAGCCAGAGCTAAGCAGCCCCTGTCACCTTGGGCCTGGCCTGCCCTCTTAGGAAAGCCCTTGATTCATGTTCCTGGGCTCACTGGCCGGGTGAGTTGCTTTCCTGTTGCTGTGATAAAAGACTTGATAAAAGCAACTCCAGGGAGAAAGTGTTTGTTTTGGGTGGCAGTCCATACTGGTGGGACATAACAGCAAGCAGGAGCTTGAGGCAGGTAGTCACACTGCACCATTGTCAAGCAGAGAGCTTTGGATACTTATGCAAAGTTCACTTTTCTCCTTTTTTGTCTTTTAAAAATAGTTAATTTATTGTGTGGTGGGCATGTCATGCCATTTCACGTGTGTGGGGGTCAGAGACAACTTTCTGAGTCTTATCTCCCCCTCTGCCGTGTTGGTCCCAGGGATTATACTCAACTCAGTTTGCTGGGCTCGGAGGCAAGTGCCTTTATCCACCAAGCCACCTCAGATTTACCAAATTGAGATTAACCATCTCAGTGGCCAAGGTAGAAACAGAGTCCAGACGTGTCCGAGAGAGTCACTGTGTCCACCCGCTTCAAGGCTGTGTGTGCAGGCTCCATGGCCCAGGCCATATCCTCATGGCCACCAGCAGATAAGGTGCCTGTCCCTTCCAAGCTGAGACCTTCTTCTTTCGGCTCTCCAGGTTGGCTTGGCACCTCTTGTTAGAGGATGGGGTGGGGTGGGGAATATCCAAGTTCCTATAGGCCAGTCACCCCTGTCTTATCTACTCCCAACTCGGGGGCTGATGTTCCCAAATTCAGGACCCCAGGGTGAGCTTCTGGTAACACTAGGTCCTACCTCCCCCCTGCTTGCTGTTCTGCGAAGAGCAAAGTTGATGTCCAGTTCTGTGGTGACAGCACCAGTCAGCCTGACTGCTCCCTCTCTGTCTCCCTACCTCCCTGCCTTGCCCTCCCACCTCTCTCTCTCTCTCTCTCTCTCTCTCTCTCTCTCTCTCTCTC
>OU015746.1:4297482-4345394 GCA_907169655.1 Acomys percivali | reverse complement strand
TCTCTCTCACACACACACACACACACACACACACACACACACCTCTATTTCTCCCTGAGGGGGACCCTGCAGGTGGTCACTGCACGCAGGGGAGCAAACCTCAAAGAGGCGAGACCGTGAACTCGTGAACTCGCGCCATGCTATCAACACTCCCTATTCTCTATCTTCCTTTTCTTTCCTCTGAGTCAGAGCCCCATGTAGGCCAAACTGCTATGTAGCTGAAGATGGCCTTGAACTCTTGAGCCTCCTGCCCCCACCAACCGAAGGGCCAGGGTTCCACCGCTGTGCTCTGTTTATGAATGCTGGAGCTTGAACCCAGGAGAGCGTGCGTGCGTGCGTGCGTGCGTGCGTGCTCGCTCGGCAAGTGCCAGACCAGCTGAACTCTATGCCCAGCCCTGCTTATTCATTTTCTGTGCAGGGGATGGAAACGGGAGTCTCAAACCTGCTCAGCAGATGTACCACCACAGCCAACCTCCGCCTCTGTCTCTTTTTTTATTTTTATTTTTTTGTCTTTTGGAAAGGGGAAGAAAAAAAAAAAAAAAGAATATCCAAAAGCCCAGGCTAGCCTTGAACTCTCTCTATAGCTGAAGTTGGCCTCGACTTCTTATTCAGAGGCAGGAGCCCCTGGGGCAGAGTGCTGGGGTTATAAACCCGTGCTACTGTACCCAGCTTGTGTCTCTTTTAAATGGCCCAAAGCAGAAAATGGCCAAAG
This sequence comes from Acomys percivali, assembly GCA_907169655.1. Taxonomy (NCBI): domain Eukaryota; kingdom Metazoa; phylum Chordata; class Mammalia; order Rodentia; family Muridae; genus Acomys; species Acomys percivali. Next base: position 4,344,682 of record OU015746.1, on the reverse strand, counting down.
GCAGAATGCGCACAACGGTTTTCCATCTCTGGGCGCACAGGCATTGGGGAACACATGGTGGTGGACTCCAGCTGAACTGTGGGGGGCAGATAAGCCTTGCATGACCCTCTGTGAGGTACAGGAGAGAGAGAGAGAGAGAGAGAGAGAGAGAGAGAGAGAGAGAGAGAGAGAGAGGGTGTGTTTTTAGTCTCTGCCTTTTCCAGGTGAGTCCCTGTTTCCAGCTGAGTCATCTCTCCGTCGGCCCGTAGAGGTCCCACCTTGGGGCTGGCAGGGGCACTGTTAGGGTCCCAGGCCACGGGCACAGGCTGGGGATAGGGAGGTACTTCTTGGGGATGGTATCATTGGGACAACTGTGGCGACTTTAAAAATAAATGCTTTCTTCTTACCCTGAGCCATGCTGACGTGGAAGTAGGGCAGGCTGGTGACTCAGCTCTGGTCCCCACACTGCAGGGGTGGCAAGCTGCCTCCCGGCCTCAGACCCCACAGAGCAAGGGTGCCTGCTCTAGAGAGGGTGATGGGAGGCCAGAATACTGCAGGCCCCTGGGAACAGCCTGTCCTTCCCTGATAGAGATGGGGCCCAGCCAAGAGTCCTGGCAGTGCAGGGTGAGGTGCCTGCAGCTGGCACAGCCCGAGGGCCAGGCTTAATTGCTTACTGTCCTGAGACTAGGGCCCAGTCTAGACACACTTGCTAGGCCCCTTAGGTCCCTTATGTACCTTTGTGGATCCCATCCCTTGGGCCCCCCTCCCCAAGCTCTGCCTCTCCAGCTTCAGATGGGGAGCTAGTACTTGGGGTGTTAGTCCATCCCGAAGCTGGTGTAGGAGTGTGCGGTTGTTGGCACAGAACAGAGGAGGCGGTCACGAAGGGTGCATGAGCCACGGAAAGAAGGGCATTGTGTCTCCCTGCCGTGTGGGCTATAACTCACTGGGGGCTGGTTCTGGCATCCTGGGTGTCTGAATTCACCATCAATACTTATTGGGCAAACTATCAGACAAGTCCATGCTTAGAGCTCGGTACTGGGGCTCGCCCAGTGAGGGGAACCTCTTCAAAGTACCTTTCACTCTTTCTCCTAGGGTTCTATGGGTTTCGTGTCTTTTTAACTTGACATATTTTTGGCTAAGCTAGGCATGGTTGCACACGCCTCTCATCCCAGCACAAGGGAAGGTTAGCAAGACGATCAAGATTTCAAGGCCAGCTTGGGCTACTTTTGCCTCAAAAACACACAAAATACTCTCAGATTTGCAGAGGAAACTGAAAATCAACAGGGCAGTGTTGAAGTTTGGCTCTGTTGGAGTTGGGAATGTGGGGTTCTGTAAGCTGTGCACTGTAGTGGTGATGATAGGGCTGCCCTCGGGGACATGGGGTGGAGGTGCCTTTGGAGCCCAGAGCAGAACATTTGCCGAGCTCTGAGGCCAGGAGCCTCTGTGATGACTCAAGGGCCCGCATTTCGAAGACTTAGGAGTGAGTATTTTGTTTAAAAAGGCCCTGGCTGGGAGGGAGATAAGGCGACGTGGTCAGGCTTTGTTGTAAACGGTTAGCATGAAGCAGGCCCAGCTGGGGACTGGGAAGCTGAGGGAGATTAGTCATGTGTGGCTGTGAAAGGAAGCCTTATGTCTTGGGCAGATGGTGGGTTGGGCTTTGTGGCCTGCACACACTTGTCAGCTGTGCCCACCATGAGGCCGACTCACAGAAAAGTCAGAGTCAGCTAGCCTGCAGGAGACTCGGGCATCCAGGCTTGGAGACTGTCCGGACAGAACGGCCCTGGAGTGGCCCAGGTGCAAGCAGAATTCTGCCTGTGGTCCTGCCTTCTTCTGGGGTAGCTTAGTGTGGCGTTGTGAGTGCTCCTCATCCTTCAGGCCACCACCAGGAGTCCACAGGATCCTGTCACCCAGTAAAGCAAATTGTGCGCTGTCGTCATTCTGTGGGACTGAACCTGAGCTGAGAAGTCCCTGTAGCATGTCTGGAGGTGAGGAAGCAACTGTGTCTAAGGTTTGGGGGTGGGGAACGGACAGACTGTGGATGGCCATTCTGTTGTCAGAGACTGAAGTGACAGTTACCACAGCGAAGAGTTGAGGAGATGTCCAGCTGGAGGAGATGCCGGGGGGCAGGCAGCGTCATGGTGAACAGAGGGGAGGCCCGTGGACTTAGTGGTGGATGAGGCCAGGGCAGCTGGCAGAGGAAGTCGGGGACTGTACAGTATGAGCGAGGCCCAGGGGGCATCTGAACTAAGCCTGGAAACCTGGTAGTGGGTGCCTGGAGGAGGAGGTGGGGAGGGGAAGAGATGGGGGAGGGAGAGAGAGAGGGAGGCCAGTCAGTCAGGGGGTGCATGGGAGAGGGAGGAGCCAACACAGTAAGAGGATGGGTGATTGTGAGGAATTGGAGCAGCTACTTTTAAATTCTGTATGAGACAATGTAAAATTAGATACATAGTTATATATGAAGTAGTGGAATTTGTTAAATTAGGAATGAGCTGGGGGATAGCTCAGTGGTTCAGAGTGCTTACTGCTCTTGCAGAGGACCTGGGTCTGATTCCGAGCACCCACATAGTTTCTTAGAACCACCCGTAACTCCAGTTCCAGGGGATCTGATGCCCTCTTCTGACTTCCATGGGTTCCGGCATACACACAGTGCACAGATATACATGCGGGCAAACACTCTTATGCATTAAGTAAGTTGTAAAAAGAATAACGTGATCTTATTTAAAACTAAACTATGGAGACTTGTCACATGATCTTACCAGTATACTTCAGAGTCTACCCCCAAAAGAACCGAAGATTGGCGTGCAAACGTGTGCATATTCATGTTTGCCTAAGCATTGATTATGATTGCAGCAGCCCAGAAGCCATGGATGTGTGCACTGAGTGACGAGCAGGCTGTGGTATGACCATACACTGCAATGATTGTCACAGCTTGAGGACAGTGTGGGTCACACAGGGACTTCTAGGCCAACCTGTGCTGCATAATGAGATCCTGTCTAAAAAAGAAACAAATTGTGTCTGGCCAGTGAGGTGGTTCAGCCAGTAAAGGTGCTTGTTGCCAGGCCTGATGATCTGGGTTCAGTCTTCAAAATCGACACGGTAGAAGCAAAGAAGTGACTCCCACAAATTGTCCTCTGACCCCCATACTCATGTTGTGGCACGTGTGTATGCATATCCACACAAAGTTCATAAATATAACTTAAAATCAATAAATTACGTCAAGTAATATGAGCAAGACCCCTTTTGACACCTGCTCCAACCCTGAGCCAAGTCCCAGTCAGTCTGTTGTCTGCACCTGTGTGGGAGAATCACCATGTTCCTGGTGTTGGCTAAGCTGTTCCCAGTGATGTCACACTGACAGCTTGGAACTGGCCAAGATGGGAGCTCTTATAGGAAAAGCTTCAGGTCCCACAAATGCTATTCATTTTTTTTTTTAACCCTTAGATTGCCATTGTTAAATAGCATTGAGCTAGAAACTAGAGATGTGTGCTTAGCCTGGTCCCCAGATGTTCTGGGGGAAGCTGGCCAGCTGTTTTGATGTTGAGGATGAAGGAACGAGAATGCAGGAGGATTCGTAGGTACTTGGCTTGAGCATCTAGGTAGGGCCACAGTGGCCTCTCTTTGCCACGAGGATGAGTTCCACAGCTTGGGGGCTGTGGAGGGCTCTACAGTCCACCTGCCGATACCTGCAGTGTATACAGTGTATATATAGTACACACATGGTGTATACAGTATATATAGTGCGTACAGTGTATATACAGTGTATCAGTATAGTGTATATTATATATCTAGTGTATACAGTGTATAAAAAGTGTATGAAGTATATATAGTATATAGATATATATACAATATTTATAGTGTAGATAGTGTATACAGATGCACACAGAGGTGAGCCAATTGGGCTCTACCCTTGAGCAGACAGACTATGAGGAGGCCAGTCCTGTCACTCACTCACTGGAGCATCTTGTCCAAAGGTGCAATAGTGCTGGGCAGGGAGCCACAACTGCTCTGAGGAGGCCACCCCCACTGATGAGTCGCTTCCGCAGAGGCTGTACCTGGGTTCAGGGGTCAGGGATCCTAATGTGCATGCCAAGCGGCTGTTTCCGCAAGTCCTTCCTGCACCCTCTTTCCCAGGCTTTTTATGTTCCATCCCCAGGGCCGAACCTATGTGTTTCCTCTTTTAGCCTGTTTCTTCCCATATCCGAAAGTGTGTGTGTGTGTGTGTGTGTGTGTGTGTGTGTGTGTGTGAGAGAGAGAGAGGGGGGGGTGGGGTCTGACTGTTTCTGGCTCTGCAAGTCTGCTAGACTCATGTTCTTAGCCCCTCCCCCAAAAGAGTGAACTGTCCCACCAGTCTAGTCCACCAAGGTAGCCAGATGGCTCCTTAGACATCTTTATCATAGGACTCTCTGACCTGACGGGTCAGGTGTGAGCTCAGGTTTGGCTGTACTCACTGCCATACACCACAATAAAGGTGTCCCTTCATGCCACACACACCCACTCTCACGGTGTCTGCAGGGCTGTGTGCCTTACGGCTCCAGAGACGAGCCTTGCCCCTCGTGCCTCTCGCTGCCTCTCTCTCTTCAGCATCATCTGCTTCTGGCTTGAGAGGGCTTTCATCTCTTCCTTCTTTTCTATCTTTTATTTGGTCTTTGAGTCTAGGACACATGTTGATCCCAGGTAACCTCATCTGGCTGGCTCACTTGTGCAGCACATCTGTACAGAGCCTTCTTAGTCTGAGGCTGGCCACACTGTGAGCATCCAGTAAGCATGTCATCTTTGTGGAGGACAGGAAGGAGCAGCGGCACACCCATGAGCAGGCAGGCCCTTTGGTGTGGTTCTTTTCCAGCACGGCATCTCTTTGGTTAGGTCCGCTGCCTCCCTTTGCTGCCCCGGCTGACAGAACTCTGAGCCCTACAGCTCTTCAGTTCAGTTCGAGGCTGGAGCCCCTTTATGCAGCCCAAGACCATGGGGGGGGGGGGGAAGAGACTGGATGGCTACCTAACCTTATGAAAATCCCAGAATACCACAGCCAAGCATGTGCTCCAGGGACAGCTGGGATGATGAAAGGACTGGGGGCTGGGGGGACTGGTTCAAGCAGCAGTTGGGTTGTCCTGGAGAAAGTAATTATGATGAGAAGGGAGGTACCCTGCTGTTTCCCGTGTCCTCTAGGGACAGAAAGGAGACACAAGGGTGAACTTCCTATTGGGAGGGTGGCTAAACCTGCCTTGTCTTTCCTGATGGAGGGGAGCTTTAGGCATGTAGCAGGTTCCCAGGTCTGTGGGCTGAGTGGTTACAGTGAAGGGCTGGGTTGCTTTCATTTGGGAGCAGTGGCTCTGGCATGAGGTGTTTTGGCTGTGGGAGTCAGTTCCTCCATTGTCCCGAGGAGTCCCCCGGGGCGGAAGGGGGGCACTGGGAGGGAGGAGCGCTCCGTGAAGCCTGTACCTTGGCTGGGCTCCCCTGTCGGAACATTGTGGTGTGCTTGGCTGCTCTGTGTGGATACAGGCAGAGCAACAATCAGTAGCCCTCTTGCTAATCTGCACTTGCCCTGGGGAGAACAATCGAATGGGTGTGTTTCCTTTTACCAGGTGCTTTTTAAAAAAAAAAAAAAAAAAAAAAAAAAAAAAAAAAAAAGCACCAGTGAACAACGCCCAGGTTGGATGCTGTCCCAGGGACCCAGTATGTTCCCAGGGTTTTCTGGTACGGGCCCTGTAATGTCTTAGCCCTGAGACCCCCAAACTTGGGACAGACAGGTGGCCTGGTGATGGTCAGACCGCCAGCCAGGCCTAGGTCCAGGCAGAGGGGTTCCCAGGGGTTCGCCAGCCATCAGGGGTTCCCACTGTTGTAGAAGTGAGGCTTCCAGAAGGATGCCGGCCGTGGTTTTGCAGTTTCCGTGTCCACAAAACTCACTTGGTTGAAAATAGTTTAAACCATCTGAGGCATGAGGGAGGGAAGGAGGGAGGGGCGCGTTTTCTGAAGAAGGAAGGATTCTGCTCCAGCGCTTTAAAAAAACAAACCTCACTAAACCTGACTCAGGCTTCTTCTCCTACAGAGACCTCCGCAGCCTCACCTGCTTCTGGGGGTCACAGCACCCGCCCCACCCCCATCACCACACTTTCGGAGGGATGCGGTAGGGAGAGGGCAGACCCACGGCATGCCGAGTGGATAAATTACTCACCCTATGATCACATACAGCCCTGACTACAGAGGTCCTGGGCCTAAGGTAGCGCTCTGGACAGTGGGCAGGACGCTTGTTGGCTCATCCAGGAAGTGGAGAAACACCCCAGCTTCCCTGGGGACCCTTCGTGGTAACTAGTGTCTGCTGTTTATGTATAATAGCCTATGGTTTTATCTGTTTGCCCAGTGGGGTGTCTGAAGTGTGAAGGCTGCTTGGACAGAGAAAGGCCAGGCTGTGGGTACCCACTGTTGTGGAAGGGGCCCAGGAGGAGCCCTCTTCCTACCTTCTGACGTTAGGAGCTATGGTTTCTCTCTTCTGGAGAGCAGGTCGTGGTCAACTCTCTGTACTCAGGAAGCCCATACAGTGGAATGGGGGAGGGGAGGGGCGTTGGACCGATTCTTCTGAAGGGCCGCCTCTCTCTGCCCTGTGCCTTCCTCTAGCACCTACCCAAAGGGTGTAGCAGCGACCCCAGGAGGTACGAGGGAGTAGCAGTCCTGAATGTATTGGATGCTGGGGGACTCCCGGGACCTAAGCTCTGTAGTCAACCGTCTAGGGTCCTCTGGACCCGCACTAGCCTAGCGCAGCCGCTTAACCCTTGCAGGCCCCAAGCTTGTACGCGAAGAAGGTGCTCACGAACTTCGGCGTAAATAAAACCTCCGGCAGCAAGAACATTGCGCCCGCCGGGGGAAGGGGAGGAATCTCGTCCGTCCCCCTCGGAGCCCGCCCGCCGCTGTGGCCCGGCCTCCACATCCTCCACATCCGCCCACATCTGGCCGCCGAGGGGCGTGAGGGGGAGGGGCCGAGGCCGTGTCTGTCGCGGTCCCCTGGGCACCCGCCAGGAAAGGAGAAGGGGGGCCAGCTCAGGTCGTGTGCCTGGGACTCTGCAGTCCCTGTAGAAGCTGCTTTGGTTCCAACCCCCCCAGGCTCAGTTTTGACAGGCGGGCGCAACAGCCAGTGCCGAGTCGCGGAGGCCGGCTGGGGTGCGGGAACCTGATCCAGCCAGGAGGCGGGGGCGGGGCGGGGGCCCGGGTGCTTGGGGAGGGGCCGGCGCCCGCCTTCCTCCCCCATTCATTCAGCCGACCGTGGGGGCCGAGGGGCTCGGGCGGCCAGCTCGGCACCGGGAGCGGGAGCGCGCAGGGCCGGGTCTCCGCGGGACTCCCTGCGCACCAGCCACCATGTCCGACCCCGCGGTCAACGCACAGCTGGACGGGATCATTTCAGACTTTGAAGGTGGGTGCCCGACCCGGCGACTGTTTGGGGAGCTGGGCAGGAGCCTCCAGGCGGGCCTGAGACTGCACGGGGGTGAGCACAGTCGAGGCAAGACCCCGGATTGCTCACCCTGGGGCTCCGCTTCTCAGACCCCGCGTTGATGGAGAGTCCCATTAAGGGATCCAGTAGCTGATAGACCCTGTGTTTGGGGACCACGTACTCCCTGGGGACTCCAGGTTCACACTGCCTCTGGGGTGTTCTTCGTTTTATTGTTGTTTGTGTTTGCCCAGCGACTGTCGTCTCCTCGAGGGTTGGCTTAACTTCTTTGGAACTACCCAGGGGAGCGCAATTACACCTTGAAAACCAGTAGCTTTTCTTCTTTTGGTGCTCTCTCTCAGTTCTCACCAGCGTGGGAGTTAGTTCTCCTCCTCGGATCCAGTAGGCGGCCGAATCCTCAGGGTGGACCTCCTCCCCTCCCCCACGCCAGCTCCGGGATTGGGGCTGAGCCCAGTCCCCGGGCTGGCAAGGACTGCCAAATTGATCAGCCGCAAGCCCTATGCATCCGTGGGGATCCCAACCTAGCGAGTCTCAGAGTCCTGGGTGGGATGTCCCGTGGTCCCGACCCAGGTCTGGGACATCTTTATCCAACTGCGAAAGAAGAGCCTTTTGGGACAGAGGGGGCCTGTGCGCTCACGGAAGGACAGCACTTTCGTCTCTTGTCCTGAGTTTACAAAGTGCAGAGATATTTGGATTTGGGGGCCATTTCCTCCAAGGGTGGGCCTGCCATCCCCCGCTTCCCCCCCCCCCCCCCCCCCCCGGGGGGGGCCCCCCCCCCCCCCCCCCCCCCCCCCCCCCCCCGCTTGCATGGGCGCGCTTTCCAGATGCCTCGTGACTGCCACTGCCGGTGCCGTGGCCCCTAGTCCTGCGTCCTGCTCCGGAGTAAATAAAGCCAGTGGAAAGGGAGGCTTACACAATGGTGTCCCGCGCGCGACTGGGGCTGGGTTTCCGAGGGGCGGGCCTGACTCTGCCGGGCCTGCAGCGCCCGCCCCTCTGAGAGGATCTTAGGCAGCCTTGGGCAGAGCCCTCTGGTGGGCTGAGAGCAAGGAAGGAAAGGCCCTGCAAAGTTATAGAAGGCTAGGTTCCAACCAGCCCTAGCCCTAGTTGGGGGGTGCTCCAGGCCCCATGGCTGGAACTGGGGGGGGTTCGTTCTGAGTCCACCTGAGGTCAGCCTTATCTCCAAGTTAGCTAACTAGCTGTGTATCAGGGTGTGTGTTCAAAGAGATCGGGTGGGGGGTGGGAGTTGGTGGCTGCTGGTATGTTGTGTATACACACTGTGAGAAGGCTGGAATATCACACCCACTTGGTCACCTCAGTGGTGGGGGCAGTTTTTAGCTTCCAGTACTTTCCACTGGTGCTGATACAGGCCAGAGAGTTGCTTCTTGAGAGACCTTGTACCCCGACCTCTTGGAGTCCACGGCTGTTCTGAGGTCCCCCAGGCCTGTTTTGTTCTGTTTTGCCCTAGTGCCTGTCTAGGCATCGTGGGTTTGCCTCTCCTTTGCCCTGGGGCTTTTCACTCTCCTGGGAATGTGGTCTGAAAGTCAGCCAATCAGTTCCCGTCTCTTCAGGGTCTGAGAGGGGACAGGTGGTGGAGGGGCTGGAGGAGCAGAGGGGCTGTGGGGAGGGCACTGACTTTTTCAAGTCTCTCTATTTGCTCTCTGCTCCAGACCTGGGGGCGGCGGGCGGGGGGGGCGTGGGGGTGGGGGGCACTTGTGCCTCTGCCTGAGGAGCTAGGGGTAAGATTTCTGCAGAGTGTTGGAGAGTTCTTCTTGGGGTGGGAGAAGTTTGAGGATGGTGTTGGGGGGGAGATGGTCTCAGCAGCTGGTACCCTTTGCATTGTGAAGGCCTGCTGCCCCGGCCTCTTTGGTCTCTCTGTGTAACTCCTTCCTCACTGTGTCGTACCCTCCTCGCTGGGCTGCCTCTCAAGCCAGTTTCTTGACCCTCAAATTTGGTCCAAGACAATGGCTCATTGAAAGCACCCTGGAATAGAGGTTGGCAGTCTTAAGGGAGCAGGGCCTCCCGAGTCCGCTGCCTTGCTCTGTGTGCCAGTCTTCCTACTGTGGACCCCGAAAAGCTCAGCTGAGAAATGGGGTCAGGCCTTTGAGTCCTCAATGTTTACTAGTCCCTGACTATCATTAGTGGAAGTGTGTGTGTGCGTGTGTGTGTGCGTGTGTGTGTGCGCGTGTGTGCGCGCGCGCGCGCGCGTGTGTGCGTGTGTGCTCATCCATAACGCTTGTGCAGGAGAAGCCTTGCGCACCAAATGAAGGACCCGAAAAGTGACCTCCTAAGTGTCCTAGGAGTGTGGAGTTGGCTTGGTGTGTGGAGAGGGTGTGAGTGTGGGGGTTGGACAACCTGGGACAGCAGAATGGGTAGAGGGGACGTGGGGAGCATGTGACCCAGGCCAGCATGGGTGAGAGAAGCTGGCAGCCTGCATGCAGGTGGGGAAGGTTGCAGGAGACCAGCAGAGAGAGGTTGGAAGGAGGGAGACAAGACCCTGAGTGAAGGAAATATCTGATTGTGCTGGGGAAAGAGGAGACCCTTCTGGCCAGGCCGCCACCGGGGCAGCGAGCAGTGGAGATCTCAGGGTAAGCTGACTGCTGTGAAGCTGGGGACATTGAAGGGGCCCAGAGACAGAAGGTCATGTGTCTGTCCCCTGATGGCCATGTCCCCTGGAGGTCATGGCCACAGTCAGCTGGGCAAGGGTCCAGTCTTTGCTCAGGCTCCCCACCAGGTGTGGGGGGGCTCCGCCAGGTAGATGAGAAGGAAAGGAGAGAAGAGCCAGGTTGGCTGCGGCTGCCGGGGCCCACGGTCCCTTTGTGAAGCTGGACAGACAGGCTCATGACTTGGAGCACGTGTGGTCTGCTGAGAGGGTGGGACCCAGGTGCCCTCCCCTCCCCTCCCCTCCCCTCCCCCAGGCAGGGTTAACCCTGAGCCACGTGTATCTCTGGGGTGGTTTTTTAAATACAGCAACGAGCCTGCCCACCCCTCCCAGAGGTTTGAAGCTAGCAGCTTTAGCAGGCAGGAGCAGCCTGTCCTACAGGGCAGAGGGCAGTGGTCCGTGGTGGGTTAAGATTCCCAGGTCAGGGCTGGAGAGAATGCTCAGTGGTTAAGAGTGCCGCCTGTTCTTCCAAAGGTCCTGAGTTCAATTCCCAGCAACCACATGGTGGTTCACAACCATCTGTAATGTGATCTGATGCCTACAGGTGTACATGCAGGCAGAACACTGTATACATAATAAATAAATAAAATAAATAAATCTTAAAAAAAAAAAAAAAGATTCCCAGGTCAGAGCAGCGTTCCACTGTGGGGCTGGTGGGTACTGCGTGTGGTTGTGTGTGCTAAGTGGGCTCAGGTCTCAACCCTGGTCACAGTAATTGTCTTGGGCACTCACTTTTCTTCCTAGTTTATTTCATCTGTCACCACACATCCCTATCCCTGTCTCCCTCCCCTGCCCCAGGAATCAGGGGTTTCACTTGTGATCATCACTGGGGTCCTGTGGGCATTCAGCCTTGGTTTTCTGCCCGGGGGACTGAGAGAGTGGCGGGACCCTCCAAGGACATGAGCGTCTTGCTTCTGAGTATTTGGGTCTTTGTTTCCTTCCAAGGAAAATGTCCCCCTTTCCTCTAGCCCATTCCTCAGGGATGAGAAAAGGATTTGTTATTCTGCTAATTCAGATTTTAATCTTGTTAATAATTTCTCACCTGTCTGTGATTTCCTACTTTTGTACTTCCCAACATAAAGTGATACCCACCCGTCCCCTATGAGATAGAGACTCTGGAACCCACAGCTCTGTGACCCACCCTTCCTCGCTCCTTTCCCAGGGCAGCACAAGCATGGTGCAGCACTCAGGGAGACCCTGAGTGAAGGCCAGATCTGTTATCGCATACAAAGTTACAAGCCGGGTCCTTGTATAACAAAAGCCTCTTGGAGTGCCAGCTGCCGGCCTGCCCTTCCCACCGGCCTTTGCTGTAACCAGTTTAGCACGCCCAGAACAGTCCTAAGAGTCCTTGATATTTGTTGAAACAGATCTGGCCCAGAAGCCCAAACACTCCAATCGGAGTGGCGAGGCTTTTCTCTGCTGTCTCTGAGGAGGCTCTTGTGCACTGGGTCCTGGAGAGGTGGCCAAGAAATCAGGAACCATGTAGACACCTTTGGGACAAGGTGGTGGCGATGGCTGGACCCAGGTGCCAGCTTGCTCGCTGGAGGAAAGGCCTGTTGTTTGCGGGTAGCTGTAGACCTGTCCTTTTAATGAATGCCCCTGAGCCTTCTGTGCAGTGAATCCTTAGATTTCCAGCAGACACTGCAGGCTCCTGGGAATCACTGCCTCCCTGATGTTAGTGCCTCTGCAGCTGTTGGATGGCTGAGCAGGGCCTAAGCAGGCTGCCGAGGGGTATTCCAGGGTGCCAGGGCTTCTGCAGTGAGGAGGGGCTGGCCTCTTTTATGGATACCCTGAACTTGGTATGTGAGGTAGTAAGCCTATCAGTTGTTGCCCTGTGGACAAGCCTGGCCCTTGTTTAACAAAATTAGACATTAGACAGGGAGGGTAGGGGGTAAAGTACCCCAGGAGGCTTACCTGGTGGGCCAGATATCCTGCAAGAGGTGGGGCAAAAGCCCTTCCGGGGAGCATCAGTCTGGAGTCCTTTCAGGGGCACGTGGTATTTCAGGAAGGGTTTGAGGGAAGTGCTGTGACGGTGGGTGGGTGGGTGGGTGGGAGGTGGGCAGCGTTTGTATTGAGAGAAGATTGTATTGTCTCACACGGTGTGATGGGTGGTACCCTGGGCACCCAGGGGCTGACCCCAGCTCACTCTGAGCCTCCATCCTTCCTGGGCTTAGCGGTTGTGAATGACAATGCTCTGCCAGGTTTGGGGTGGGCACACTGAGATACAGATAGTAGCTAGCACAGGCATAGAACTGGCTTCATGAGGTCCAGGAGTTGCTGCAGCTCTTGGAACTGAGAGACATTTGCACAAGACACATAGTTCCTAAGTGCTGGAAGGTCGCTCAGACAAGAGCCTAGCGGATCCCACTGTGGGGACAAGATTGGATGACATGGTCACCACCGATGATGGCAAGTCCCAGGGATGTGGTACCCATAGAACTCTCCTGGGAATCTCTTCGACCTTAGCAGATACTCAGAGGAAGCAGGGTGGGGGAGCCCCTTCCTCTTTCCTGGGCTGATAGTCTCCATGGAGACTGGGTTCACATGGGATGCAGGGTCCTTCTTCGTGGGAGGTCGTTCCAGTTTCTCATACCACAACACTACAGGTCAGGGAAAACTGCACGTCTGCCTGCAGGGCCATGTGCTGACAGCCGCAGGGCTTGCACCTGGTGACTCGACTGTGAAGCGGGCTTGACAGCCTGAAAAGTGGGAGACCGTGTTAGTAGAGGTGCATCCTCCAACCTTCTTGTCCGATTATGCATGGTGCAGACGCAGCTCTAAACTATGACTGTCCCCTCCAGTAGGGCAGAAGGGCTAAGAGGCCAAAGGCATATGTCATTAGTTTACTAGGCTTGGGTACCTATCAGCTATGGTTCCTCTCCTAGATCCCTAAGGTATGGGGACCCTGAGCCTGCAGTGAGGGTTGAGGAGCACTTTGTACCTGAGAGAAGAGATCGCCCAGGCAGGGACCCCCACCCCCCACCCCCATCTTGTTCGGCTATGCTTTAGAGCCAGTTTGGCCTGCTTGTGGCCTGAGAGCGCTACCCTCACCCAGGCCTGGAATTCCCAGAGGGAATACGAAAGTGTACATTGTGTGCTTGGTCTGCAGGGAGTTCCCCACCTGGTGACTTGTGGCCTCCCTCTCCAGGGGGGACTGGGCCTGACATTCTAGTACCAGGAAGACAGAGCTGGGGACCCTTTTCCTTTCTTTACCTCCCATTTGAGAGGAGATCACACTATGGTCCTGACTGCAGTGGTGTGACCACCCACTTTTGTCTGTCAGGGGTGGTGGGGCTAGCCTGCTGCTTACAGGGACTATGCTGACCCCTAAACCCAGGGCAGAGTTCCACCTCTCTGCCAGAGGGGTCCAGGTACGCATCTGGGCTCAGGGCCCCTTTGGCAGTGCTGTGTGTGGTCTGGGGTCAGGGTGCTGGGCAGCCACAGGACTCTAGTGGGGTGCTGGTCTGTAACGTGAAGCCCTATGTAGTTTCATATTTTTTTAAGGGGGCGTAGGATAGTAGATGAGTTATTTCCCTGTATGGCCCAGCTAGGCCTCAGACTCACAGCAATCCCCCTGCCTCAGCTTCTTGAGTGCTGGGGTCACAGGCATAATATGCATTCCCTAAAACCCAGTTAGGAAAGAAATTCATGCAGTTTCTTCTCTTGGCTGAGCCATGGGGTGGGGGTGGGGTGGGGGAGATTGCCTGAGGAGTAGATCTCTGTCCAAAGCCCTCTTGTGTTTTTCCCAAATTTGGAGGCTTGTGGAATTCTCTGCTAACAGAGTCTTGGAAGCCCGAGGATTTGTCATCTCTTTGGCTAGCTAGCCCCAGGCCTCTGGATACCCCCAGGCACCAGGAGGGCATTTCTTGGCTCTTGCTGTTTAATTTGGTCTGGACAGAACCCAGGGGCTCCATTCAGTCGGGAACCAGCTGATGTTCTAGAAACTTCAAGTTTGTTGTCTTTTTTTTTTTAAAGTGCCATTAAATCCCAAGAATTTAAGAGACAGAATGATCTTGTCTTCTCTGGGAGACGTAAACATGCAGCACTGCAACCAGGCCTGTCCCTTGGCTCCCTGGGGGGACACTTTGGGGGGCACAGATGTAGGCAGAAGATTTTAATCTTCCTTTTTCTTTCTTAATGTCTTTCTTCCTTCCCTTGCGGGGGATCGGGGTGGGCGACGACGATGACTGTTAAAGATTTTTATTTTATGTGCGTGGATGTTTGTCTGTGTGTTTGTATGCATACCATGAGTGTGCCTGATGCCAGAGGAGGTCAGTAGAGGGCATCAGATCTGCTGTTGTGAGCTGCCACGAGGGTGCTGGGAACCTAACCTGAGCCCTCTGCGAGAGCAGCCAGTCTCCTGTTACTGCTGAGCCATTTCTCCAGCCCCACTTGTTCTTTGCTCTGTTACTGTCCCCAGAAATAACTCAGCTCCCCCACCCCCACTCCCCACCTCTACAGTCTTTGCTGCCATCTTTGGCAGCAACAAAACTAAAGGGCTGTGGTCCTAAGTGTACAACCGTGTCCCTGTCCCCATACAGCTTGTAGCTTCTCAGGTCTCCAAGGCACTGTCTTATGGTTTCAGTAAGATTTTGTAGGTTGGGAGTGGTGGCGCACGCCTTTAATCTCAGCACTCGGGAGGCAGAGGCAGGTGAATCCCTGTGAGTTTGAGGCCAGCCTGGTGTACATACAGGACACAGAGAAACTCAGTCTCGAAAACCCAAAAAAACTTAAAAAAAAAAAAAAAAAAGAAAGAGATTTTGTAGACATTTGAACATTGGCCCGCTGCACCTTTTGACTGCAAGTGGGGGTAGGGGTGGGCATTGCCCCACATTTGCTCCTGACTCTGGCGCCTCTGGGGGCTCAGACTGAACTTGCATAGGAGGAGGATTGAGAACGGCTGTCCTTTGCAGCCTGGGTGGGACCTGGCTCACCTACCCACCTGTCCCTGTCCCCTTTCACAAATGTCTCACCTTCCAGAAGCTGAGACCCCAATGCCCTGTACAAACAATGTCAGACTTTTAAACAGATTCCTGGTTTTCCACCCCCAACCCACACTGTGGGGTAAGGAAGAGCTCACAGACCCTTGCAGACAGGCCTGGGCAGGGCCTGGGCACCTCCTTATGGGAGACTGCAGCTGAGGGGGCCCCTGGGAGTGAGGGAAGTGGCTACTTTGGGTCCCAGGTAGATCTCTTCTGTACCTCTAGGATTTTGACAGTAGTCACTGGTGCTCCCCACCTCTCTCCCCCTCTCCCTCTCTGGCGGAGAGTGGTCAGTTTTAGGTGTAGAGAAAGTGGTGGCCCAACTATAGCAGCCAGCATTCTGGGCAAGGTCTCACTCTCCCTGGGTTCCGGAAGCAGGCTCTGATAGAGGACTCTGGCCTGCTTTCCATGTGGGTGGGCAGCTACTCTGAGAAGGGAAGGCCCAGCCCCTGCCCCGTGTCCCCCAGAGACAGATAGCATCTGCAGTGTGAACGGACAAGTTTTCCTTGCTCCACTGTCCCCTGCTCACTGTCCCCTATCATGGGGTCAGGCGCTGCACTGCTCTGAAAATTAACTTGGGTATGGGGTTTTTCCTTCAGTGCGAAATGAAACTCTCCAGTTCTCTGCTTTTCCTGCAGACTTGTGTATAGATACGCGCCTGGGTGCCCACACCTGGCATGCTTAGCAGGCGTGTGTGGGCCTCTGCGCAGCATGAGGATTTCTCATGGTGGGTGGGACCCCCATCGACGTCAGGGGCTCCCCGAGCCGAGTCCTGCTTTGTTTGCCTGTGAGATCCAGGCTCTGTGCCCTTGTTCCCAGCTAGGAGGCCCACAGAGCTGAAGAGGAACTTGGGTAGGGGAGAGGCCCTAGGTGTGGAGCCCCAGCCACGTGCCAGCAGCTGAAGGTATGCAACATTTGAGTTTCAAGTTCTGCCCTCCCTGTGAAACCCCAGGAAAGGCCACCAGTGCTCTCTCTCTCTCTCTCTCTCTCTCTCTCTCTCTCTCTCTCTCTCTCTCTCTCTGAACTACAAAAGAACCCTTGGCCATCAGGGGCCCTTTGGGGATGAAGTAGAGAGGGAATTTTTCAGTCTCATACCACAGGCCTGGTACAGCAGTGGGTGGAGAGTGGAGGCCAGGTCCTGGCTTAGAGACACTGGGCTTTGGGACAGCTGGGTTTGAGGGACTAGATAGGACCGGTCATTGGATGGCGGGCCAGGCTGGGGCTGCTCTCTTATTTACCCCTCTGCTGATATTCAAATGAGGAAGCCAGGCTGTTGCTAACAGTTGCACTGGAGCCAGCTGTCAGGAGCGGGGCTGATTGGGGGACAGGATCTGTGTGTGTCCCACTCCTCCCCCCGCCCCCATCCTCCCAGCCACCCCCTGTGCTGCTTGTGCGTTCTTTGTCTCTGACCCAAGCCCCAGCCCTCCCAGCTGTTTCCCTGTGGCTCACAAGCACATCCTCCCATCCAGCTTAGCTTGCCCTTGTGGCCTGCCCATTTCCTTTAGCTGTATCCCTGCTTTCCGTCTGAGGTAGCAAGGTGAACCCAGGCTGTCCCAGCCTCTGAGCCCCTGGCTGTCACTTTCTGCGGCTGAGACCCGCTCCTCAGCCCCCGCTGGGCACCACGGTCATGGTGTGGTCTGATGGGGCAGCCTCTGCTTTAGTCTACTCTTGGATCTGTGAACTGGGAGCTCTGCTCTCACCTGTCGGGCTGTGTCGCGGGGGTGCTTGGAGCAGTTTTCCAGAGGCCTCAGTGGACATGAGGCCAGAGCCCAGCCCACTCCACAGTGATGGACAGGGCACCCTCCTCTCTGTGCCTCAGTTTCCCATCTGCTATGAAAGTGGACACGTTTACCTGGCTCTACGTTAGGGCTAGAGGGGCCCGCACACCGTCTCTACTGTCCCCTGCCTGATGTCCCTTATTACATGACAGAGAAGTGAAGATCTGGGAATGAATAGGAGGCTTGTTATTGCTGTTGTTATTTTTCCTTTTTTAGTACAAAAAGTATTGCGGGCCTCTCTCTTTTTTGTTTCTAGAAACGTATTTTTGTTTCTGGAAGCGTATACCTGTGTTGGGAGTCAGGTGGGGACAGGAGTAACTCATTGCCCTGGGTGCTGTGGGGGAGGGGGACAGAGGTGCGTGCATGTACACACACATGCCTAGCCCTGACTTGAGAGATTCTGGGCCTCTCCTTACAGGCAGCAGTACAGGGAGGACAGTGCTGAGTAAGCTGGGCCCTTGCTTCCTGGATGGTGACTGTCATCTGCAGGGAGGTGACAGTGGCTTGGAGGATGGGCGAGTGTGTGCTGTGTTGTGACGCTTTTCCTGCAGCAGAGAAGCCCATTTCTTTCTCTCCAATCAGGCCCTGGCTGTGGCCTTGGGCAGTTTTGCAGCCCTTGTGACTCACGTGCTCCCTTTGTCCCTGGCAGTGCCCAGTAGGTAGCCTAGCTCTGGGTGTCCTTCAGTTTGTGATTGCCTGGGGAGCTGTTAGGAGCAGTGGTGGCTGAAGCTGGACATTGTCCTCGGGTGACTGCCACCTGGGAAGCAGGGGGTAGGGCGGGCTGCTGAGCTGGCAGCTCTGGGGTACCCACAGGCAGGGCTATTTCCAGAATAGTGTGGCCCCACTGGGTTTGCATCTGGTAAGACTTCAGGAAGAAGGTGATGAGGCTTGTGAGCCCCAGAAAGCAGGGGTCTCCAAATGCTGCCCCTGAGAGCCCCCCTGGGGTGTCCAGGCCCCCCCATCCTCTGGCTGGGCACTGAGGGTTTACGTTTTATGTTCCAGAGGTTATTCTGGTAAATGGGTGGAGCTGCCAAATGACCCATCTAGAGTCAGAAGGTTAGAACTGTAGGGAGTTCAAGAAACAGGACCCAGGAATGTGGGCAGCCTTGACCACCCTGCCACCTGGGAAGCACAAGGCACTGTCGCTACTGCACTGCGTGAGCGAGCTTTGATATGCATGCTGTCACAGCAGTGTGGAAGGGTGTTTGTCAGGAGTCTGACAGAGGTTATCCGTCTTGTAGATTTCTTTCTTTTTGTGCACATTTTCTGCCCTGTGCTTAGATCGTGTTTGCAGCCAGGGAAAAAGGTCATAGCTATTACTTTTAAAGTTAATTTTCAGAGAGAAAATTAACTTTTACTCAAACAGACTTCTCTTTCCATTTTGAAATCAAGGGAGCAGAGGTCTGGAAAAGGGTGTCCAGCCTCGAGTAGGAGAGCTGCCAGGTGCCAGAGCCAGGCATGATCCTCCCAGTTAGGGGTTAGGAGCAGTGTGTGGTGTTTCACCTTTGCTCAGCAGTGAGGGCTGCTGGGAGATACCTCTGCAGGCACAGTTTGTACCACAAGGGATGTGGTCAGAGTTTGAAGTCTTCCATCTTGACCTGGGAGGGTGAGTGTGCAGGGTTGGCCCTCCGTGTCCATCCTTGCTGGGCTTGTGTCTGCTGCCTAGAGTTGCTGGACCAGGTTGGTTCTGGAGCAAGAAGTCACCTGGACTGGTTGTAGGTCTTTGTGTTCTGCTCTGTCTGGGATGGAGGGTTGGAAAGGGCCTTCCTTTTCAGGAACTAGGCCAGAGGGGCCTGGACCAGGGTAGGATATAGATAGTTTTGGCATTGCACACACACACACACACACACACACACACACACACGCATGTGCATACACCCCACCCCAGCTCTGGACAGTCCACAGAACTCCTTGATGACAGATGACAACTTGGCTGAAACTTCCATTATTTATTTATTTATTTCAAAGCTGAGGAAAGAATGGCCTAGCAGTCTTCTGATCACAACAGGTTCTTTCTTCCTGTCTCCACACCTTCCCAGCACCCCCTTCGGTGGGACTTCAGGCTGGTGGGCCTGGTCCCTGCTGAGGTAGAGACTCCAAGGCAGCCTCTTGGGAGAAAAGAGGAGGAGGAGGAGGAAGAGGAGGAGGAGGCTTCTTGCTGCCTCACATCCCCAGGTCTCCAGCTGCCCAGTGCCTGAAGACAGGTCAGAGGTCATGGGCTGAATTGCTGGGCTCTGGGCTGTGGACCAGGAAGCCCTGGATCAGCCAGATTGCTCTCTGGCACCTAGAGTTTGTATTTACAGTAAACAGCTCTTCAATGTTTCTGTTACTTCTATAAACAGATTGGGGGGGGGGGTCATCCACCAATGCGCATGTGGCCCAGGAGAGGTGAGTCAGGCAGGCCTGGAAGGGCTTTGCTGCCTGCACGCCAGAGGAGAGCTGCTGTTAGGGAGAGATGAAGCGGAGGCCCTTTCTCACCAGTGTTAGGTGCACAGTGCCTGCTTGTGAGGGATAGGTCCTGTCTCAACTGCAGGGCGTTGTCCGAAAACCTTTAGTGTTGCGTGGCGGGATACCCAGATGCTGAAAGAACAGCAACAAAGAAAGAAAGTGTTGGGAGCCTCGGGAGCTGGGGCTGAGTGGGTGTGGAGGGTGGGCAGATGAACAGCGCAGATGCGTGAGACAGAGAGGGATTGGGACAAGGCGGTCGTGATCGGTCCCAGGAGGCCTAGCAGAAGCAGGCCTTGGCTCTACTGGACCAGAAGTTGTACTGAAGCCAGAAGTGCAACCCTAAGGACCTGGGGGGGGGGGGGGGCAAGGTCCTTCTGCACTAGCATCTGCTCTCTTTAAGTCATAGTGGCTCCCAGAAGGCCTGGTTACCCTTGGGGTGTAGGCGAATCTCTCTGCCTTTGCTTCAGCCGCATGGGATCTTTTTTTTTGTGTGTGTGTGTTTTGACTCCTTGTTTGTTGTTTAATTTTTTTTTTTAATCTTGATTTCTTTTCCTCCCTCCCTCTCTTTCCTGTATATACATACATGTGTGTGCATGTGCATGTCTGTCATGGCATGCATGTGGAGGTCAGGGCACAACCAGTGGAAGTTGGTTCTCTCTCTACCATGTAGGTCCTGGGGCTCAAACTCAGGACATGGAAGCTTGACACCAGCCCACTGAGCCGACTTACCAGCCCTTGGCTTCTCGTTTTCGTGTCTCCCAGCTCTAAACCAGGATGATGTCACCTTGAGATCCCTAAGGGCATTTGCAAAGTCCTTCATGAGCACCAGGTGTTAGGACTCTGATCTCCCCCTTGGGGATATGTTGAGCCTGCAGCATAGCTGATTGTGGTGTGTGTGTGTGTGTGTGTGTGTGTGTGTGTGTGTGTGTGTGCGCGCGCGCGCGCGCGCACGTGTGTGTGATGGTGTTGTACAGGGAAGTTCTAGGCTAAGACTGGGCAGTGGGGCATCAAGAAACCAGACCTGGTACTTGCTTCGGCAGCACATATACTAAAATTGGAATGATACAGAGAAGATTCGCATGGCCCCTGCTCAAGGGTGACACACAAATTCGTGAAGCATTCCATAAAAAGAAAGAAAGAAAGAAAGAAAGAAAGAAAGAAAGAAAGAAAGAAACCAGGCCTGATGTCCTTAGTTGTGTCCCTTAAGTGGCTGCCTGCCTTTTGACTGTCTGATGAGCATGACAGAGTTCCTGCCTCTTGGCTGTTTGTCAGGCTGCACTTTGGGAGAAACAAAGGGACCCTATATCTGTCCCCTATATCTCTGTTTCCTGTATCCCTAACTCTGATGTGGTCCGGGTCCCCAGTGGGCAGACAGGATAGTGGGTGACTTTATTTAGCTGCCTCCTGTACGCGCCTGTCATGCGGAGCGATGTTCTCCCAACGAACTCACCTGCCCTCTTCCCTCCCGGACCTCCTGGTCCCCTCTCCCAGAGCTGCTTCCCTATAGGCTGCTCTGGTCCTAGCTCTTCCACCCTGAGCTCTAGCTCCACCTGAGAGCTGGTGAGTGTGGAGGCCCTAGACCATGGCCAGCTCTCACAAGGTTCCAGGATGTTTAAGTTCAACAGGGAGGGCCTCATGGAGTCCCAAATGTTTTGCTGACAGAGGGGAACCCCAGACAGTTCCAGAAGGAGGACTGTCCCCCTCCCCAACAAGACCCTGCCCTGACTGCTTCATGGCAGCTTCTTCTAGAATTTTCTCAACGTCCAGCCATGGCCTCTTCTACACAGCAAAACCCTTTCTCTCTCTGTTTCCCATAATCCTCCCTTGCTGTGTCTATAAGACCAAAGAGCGAATAAGCCATCCAAAGAGACTAACCCATCCTTAGGATCAGTGGAACGCAGCCAAGCAAGGCGGACTGGGCACAGGCGGGGCAGTGGGTCCCTGTGGCTCTGTCCCCACCTCCAGGCAGTGGGGTGAACATTGGGTTTGATTGTCAAGAGCTGGCCTCTGACCCCTCCCCTGGCTCCTGGGTGCTGCTCTGACCGGAGCCTGAACTCTGCCCCCTGGGGGTCACTGTGCCCTGTAATTAGGCCATAGCTCATATCTGCCTGGGCCCCGGGCCACAGCACGGAGAGCTCCATCTGGCACTCTGTCCAAAAATGGCTAGTGTGATTGATGGAGGACCCCACTGGGCCAAGTGGCCCCTGGTATTAAATGCTGCTTCTGCCTTTATTATTATTATTTTTTCTTTCCACTTTTAAAGTGCCTTTAAGATTTTCCCATGGTGGGTGGAGTGAGGAGCGAGGCCATTTCTCTCTTCAGGCAGGTCTGGTCAGGTCCCATGCACCCAGGTTCTAGGCTAAGGATGGAGAAGCGAGCATTGGCGGCACCAGGACTGACCGCGCCTAGCAGCTCTTTTCCGTGCTGCAGAGAGGAGACAGACCGATGTTTCCCTCAGAATCGCTGGTGCGTCCTGGTCCCCAGGTAAGCACCCAGGCTTACTTACCATGCTGGGAAGGGAGCTGGGTCTCAGACAGTCTTGTATCAGGCAGGCCAGCTGAGGCCCCATCTGGAGGATCATGGGAAATGGGACCTTGTGAAGAGTCTCAGAATACCGGAGAGCAGTGTTTGGGGAGTGGGGGACCCTCTGATGAGTTAGATGGTGGAGAACAGATAAGAGGAGGTAAGCCGAGAAGGTGAATGGGGTGTCCTGTGCTTGGCCTAGAGCTGGGGTGTCGGTTTTCTGTCCCCACAAGGGACCCTGGCATGGCAGAGGATGTGGGTCCATTAAAGTGTAGTAGAGTTTGCCTCCTCCCATGGGCCTTTTAACTTTCAAGCCTCAAGAGCTGCAGGCTATGCTTGTCCTTTTTTTTTTTTTTTTCTTCAAAGTCTGTGGCCTCCCTTCTGCCTTCACCAGCTGCCATTTACTTAGGAACCTTTGAACTGAGGGGACTGAGAAGTCACATGATCCCCTCTCCTCTCCAAAGCCAGGAGCATCCACACCCTCCTCCAGGGCTCTGTCCACTTCTGTGTCCTTTTTGTGTCTGCTTCTGCATGTGTACGGTGGTGACACAGGCCCCAAATCCCGGCACTTGAGAGGTAGAGGCAGGAGGAAAGGGTTCAAAGCCAGCCTTGGCTGCATAGTGAGTCTGAGGCCAGCCTGGCAATATAAGACCGTCCACCTCTGCACAGCTTTAGGGCCAGTGGCCCCCCTCTCCCCCTGTGGCCTTACCCCAGACCAGGAAGTTCTTCCTCACAGCTGCTCCCCTATCTTCTCAGTTTTCTTCAGCAGCTGATGGTTCTAGGTGTGACCTAGCAGAGTCTCATCCTGCTGCCCGTGTTTATGGCAAGCCCGGAATGACCCTGGGGCTCCAGGAGGGGTTGGGGGTTGGGGGTTGGGGGTGGGTGGCAAGGCGGGAGGTTGGAGGCAGGCATCTAAAACTGTTATACAAAGAGCGCCTTCATTAGGAAGCCTCCTTGAGGGGCCTCCGGCTTTGGAAGAAGAAAGTTGGAGCCCCAGAGAGGAGGGCGTAGGCTCAGTCCCTCCCCGCCATCAGCTCTGGGTAGAGGCGTCTTGTGTGCCTCACCTGATGGGTTTGTAGCATTGTGAGGAGGCTTCCTTACCCTGTGTGAGGCCACTTGAAGTCTGAAGGTGGGGGGGGGGGCGTGGAGATGGAGAGAGAGGTCTGCTGTAGGTAGAGTGACCCGTGCTCCTTTAAGTGACTTAAGTTACTTAAGGAACCCTGGACTCGAAAGAGGAGCCATGTGTCTGCCCACAGTGTGTGAGCTGAGCTTCCAGACTGCACATGTGGACAGTCTGACCAGGAGGGAACCTCCCCCCTCCCCCACCGATGAGGCAGGCAGCGGAAAGGGTCAGCGTGCAGGAAGCGTGGTGGGCTGAGAGGAGCAAGAGGTCCATCCAAGGCAGCGTCCCTTCTCTGGACTTACAAGCCAGAACTGAGAGGCGGCTTCAGGAAGCCCGAGAGGATGGCTGCAGCAGGCTCGGCCCCTTCTTCCTTTTCCTTCCCCTTCCCTTCTCTTTGAAGAAAGAGATTTTGCTGTGCAGTGTCGCACAGGTTCCACCCTGGAGCTGTACCCAAGCCTCATCTTCCTTTTTCCGGGTCCTAAGGGGACCTTCACTTCTGGAGCTTCCGTATCAAAGTGTCACAGATTTGGTGGGCTTACCGCTGTCACCACTGTGTTCTCTCAGAGGCCAGCAGTTCCAACTCAAGGCGTCTGTGGCGTCAGTCCCTTTTCTAGGCCTATAGGGAGGGATGGGTGATCTGTCCTTCCTGTGGCCCCTGCCAGCGTTAGTAGCTGCCAGCAGTCTTCGGCTTGCAGACACACCCCTGACGTCCTGGTCTCCGCCTTCATGTGGCTGTCTCTGTATGTGTGTGTTTTGTCAGTTTCGCCATCTATTTCCATCTTCTATGATGGCACTTGTCACAGGTTCGGGACTCGCTCT
Source organism: Acomys percivali (assembly GCA_907169655.1). Lineage (NCBI taxonomy): Eukaryota > Metazoa > Chordata > Mammalia > Rodentia > Muridae > Acomys > Acomys percivali. The sequence continues at coordinate 4,320,933 of OU015746.1, read as the reverse complement.
AATCCAGGGCAGTCCTTCAGACCCCCACTTTAATCCTACTTGGAGAAAGCCTTCGCAGACAGGGCCACATGAATGTGGTGCTTGGGTGGGCACTGCCTATCTCATTGCGCCTGGCCCACCTGAAGCAGCCACTGTGAAAGGGTCTGAGTGGATTCCAGACAGATGAGCCTGTTGCTGGCTGGACCAAGGTGCCACTTCATCTCACACCTTTGCCTGACAGGTGACCCTTTGCACACTGACCCTTTCCGCTGCCTGCCTCATCGGTGGGGGAGGGGGGAGGTTCCCTCCTGGTCAAACTGTCCACATGTGCAGTCTGGAAGCCCAGCTCACACACTGTGGGCAGACGCATGGCTCCTCTTTCGAGTCCAGGGTTCCATGTTGGGAAGTAACTTAAGTCACTTACAGGAGCACGGGTCACTCTACTTACAGCAGATCTCTCTCTCCATCTCCCCCCCCCCCCTTCAGACTTCAAATGGCCTCACACAGGGTAAGGAAGCCTCCTCACAATGCTACAAACCCATCAGGTGAGGCACACAAGACGCCTCTACCCAGGCAAAGGTTTTTCCAAGGAGTACTGAACCTAGTGAGGTTGGGGACAGGATGCTTAGGAAGAACACTTGTAGAGCACTTGTCTAGGAGGCTGAAGAAAAACCAGGGCTCTGGGATCCTGAGCGCTAGGCTTTAACCACCCACAGCTGCCGGTGGGCTGCCTGCATTCTGTGTCCTGTTTTGAGGGGCCAGGGTTTCCAAGCCTTGCTTCCTGGGGGAGCGATGTGCATCACTTGTGTCCTGCATGCTGGCCTGAGATCCTGCGCCCAGCTCCTCCTGTGTGTCTGTTCTTTGTTTTTCTTGGTCTTCTCTCAGATCCAGCTGAAGGGATGCGATGTGTCAGACCTACTTCTTCACAGGATCATTTCAGAGTGTGCCCAGCCTGCCCTTGGCAGGTGATAGTCAGGGGACCCAGAATGACCTTGGCAGAGGAAGAAGTCTCTTTCTAAAGTCATCAAAAAGTAGTATATAGTTGGGCGTGGTGGCTTACACCTTTAGTCCCAGCACTAGGGAGGCAGAGGCAGGCGGATCTCTGTGAGTTCGAGGCCAGCCCAGTCTACAAAGTGAGTCCAGGACAACCAGGGCTGTGAGAAACCCTGCCTCAAAAACAAAAACAAAAACAACAACAACAAAAAACCCCCAAAACAAAACAAAACAAAACAAAACAAAAGTGGTACATAGAGTCAGGCTTGGCGGTACATATACTCCAGAGTCTGAGGCAGGAGCATCACTGAAAGTTTGAGGTCAGCTTGGGCTATAAACAGTGTGAGCCTTGGTTCAGAGAATCAAGAAAGAGGAGGTAGAGGAAGAGGAGACAGCACAGGGTTGACCGTTTGCTTCAGCGGATTGGCTTCTCTGACTTTGTCCTTGGAGCCCAAAATCCCCCTGGCAGAATCCCTTCCCAGGGAAACCGGCTGTACCCCTCTCTTCCCAGGGATGGGTGGATGGAAGTGTCCAGCCTTTTCCTCACCCAGAGACGCAGGCTGGATTTCCAAAGGCAGGCAGAGGCGACCATGGAACAGGACTCTATGGGGAATGACCTCTGTGTCATGATCCCCGGCCTCCATCTGTGCACCACATGTACAGATAAGCCCAGGGTAGCCAGAGCCCGTGGCGGCCATTGCTAGAGCCCTGGGCAGAGGTGGGTTTTCTTCCAGGGTCTGTCTGCTGGGTACAGCAGGGCCCGGCCTTGAGGAAGGTACAGTGGGAGGGTGGGAGGGTGTGTGTGTGTGGGTTAGGGTTGGGGGTCCCTTGAGGTGTCAGCTCCTGCTTTCTCGCTTTCCTTCCTAGACTGCGGGTAGGTTTGAGGTGTCCAGCTGGGGCTCTCTGAGGAGGAGGAGTTTCCTCTCTTCATTTGGACTTGGCCTGGCTTTGTTGTTAGATAACCTCGTGGTTGTTGGGAAGGAGTCAAGGCTGGGAGCAGTGGCTGTTTAGGGACTTCCGGTACAGGCGCTACTCACTGGGGCTATTTTAAAGTTCTTCCTTTGGGGCTGTTCTGCTTCCTGAAGGTGTATCCCTCCCCTTGTCACCCATCTGCATCCTCCTTCGTGTCCTAAGCCTGTCCCCCGCCTACCCAGCATGACACCCTCAGCATCCCAGGCCCCCAAAAGTAGATCTTGGTTTTTGTTGTTGTTTTGGTTTTTTTTTTTTTTTTGGTTTTTTTGAGACAGGGTCTCTCTGTGTTAGCCTTGGCTGTCCTGGACTCACTTTGTAGACCAGGCTGGCTTCGAACTCACAACGATCCGCCTGCCTCTGCCTCCCGAGTGCTGGGATTAAAGGCGTGCGCCACCACCGCCCGGCTCCCAAAAGTAGATCTTGAGGCAGGGACCCAAGGGGGAGTTTGACCATTAGGGTCCTCATGTTGGGCTAGGACAGGGGGCAGGGGGCAGGAGGCCGAGGACGGGAGCAGAACCTAGCGTGTCCTGAGGAGCCCTGAGGACTGCAAACTGCTCCCCAGAGCCTTCCTGCCTTTAGAAGCAAGGACTTGGATGTGGCCTTCTCCTTCAGGCCCCAGGCAGAGACAGAGGCGGGCTACCTGAGGTGAGCTAAAGTCTTGCAAGGTGTGTGAGCAGCACGTGTGGCCTCAGGCGGGAGAGGTGGGCCACCTGAGGAGACACTTTCAACACCGTGTTGCACGTGTGACCACTGCACCGTCACTCCCACAGCTCAGTGAGGGGCAGGAGTTCCAGGATACATATGTTCACTGTGGCCCCATCCCTGCTCTGTTTGCGTCTTCAGCTGTCCGCCTTGAATTAGGCTCACAGTCAGGCCTCGAGCCACAAGGTCAGCTAGGGAAGGCCTGGGGCCCTTGCCCTGTGTTTTCAGTCTCCCTGCAGGGTGGGAATTGCTGCCTTCAGTTTGGGCTGAGTAGAAAGGTAAGGCCTCCTAGCCAGCTCCAGCTCCGTCAAGGCCTTGCCCGCTGCCCCGCCCCACTCTTTCCCAGAGCAAGGATCTGGGCCTGAGGCCCAGTTCTCAAAGGAGCCTTAGAGCAGGGACAGGACACTCGCAGCCAGGGAGCCTTTTGGTCCCACGCCCACCAGCTTCTCTGGCTACAGGTGCGTTGTTACCTGTGGGTGGGTTTCTTCTCTGTGGTGCCACGCGTCCTATGCCCCGGGTGGTGGGCTCTGCCTTCCAGGTGGCTACTGTATGGTTCAGTTCCTGGAGAGAAAAGGCTTTGTTTGACCTGACTTTCTTAGAGCCTGAGCTGTGGCCCTATGCTGTCCCCTCCTGTGGGGACTGCATATGGCGCTGTTTAGACCTCTCAGCTGCAGTGGGGCTTTGTAGCTTTCTCTGGCCTCCCCTCCCAGGGCAGGCCCAAAGCAAGCCACGCACCAGGAATGTTCGATCTGGTTTCAGGAGCCGGAGAGGTTCAGAAGTTCCTGCAGCCTACAGTCGGAGCAGGCGCCTTAACAATGGTCCCTTGTGCTGGCCACATTCTTTCTTAAACAGGCCCAGACCCAGGCTGCTCCAGCCCCGGCCCCGGCCCCCCGCGGGTTCTGGGGACTGAGGGTTTACAGCTGGCAGGAGGCTCGGCCTCTTTGTATATAGCAGCCTAGGCAAGGTGCTTGAGGGACAAAGGGAGAGACTTATGCTTTGGGAAAAAAAAGTGAGCTGGGCGGTGTGTGTTCACTTGCACGTCAGCTTGGGACCCTGTGCAAAGTTGTCCACAACCACCAGTTTTTCCTATCAAGGTGTGTCCTTGAAACCCTGGCTCAAAAAAACAAAACAAACGGAAAAAGTTTTTTGTTTGGGTCCTGGAAAGTGTGTGTGTGTGTGTGTGTGTGTTTGTGTGTGTCATGTATAGGTATGTGTGTGTGTATAGGTGTGTGTGTGTTGTGTATAGGTATATGTGTGTGTCGTGTACAGGTATGTGTGTGTGTATAGGTGTGTGTGTGTTGTGTCTAGGTATGTGTGTGTGTGTATATAGGTGTGTGTATGTGTGTGTTACATGTGTGTAGTGGATATCCTCACCCATGTGAACACATGTGGAGGCCTGAGTTCCTCTCAGTTTTTCTCCAACTTATTTCTGTTTTGAGACAGGGTCTCCCACTGAACCTGGAGTTTGCATTTCAACTAGGCCCCTCCTCCTGTCTCTGCGCACCATGGCTGAAGTCAGAGATGCCAGGCCACCACACCTGGCTTCCACACAGTGCTCGGGATCTGACTTTGAGGCCTCATGCTTACAAAGCAAGTACTTTCCTCAGCTGCGGCTGCCTGGGAGAACTCGCCTTCCTCCTCACCCTGAGCTTGAGGCAGCGGCGCTCACCCTCCCAGCTTCTCAGACTGGGGTCCTGGAAGTCTTAGTGACCCACATCTGCCACTGGTGGCTTAGACTGGGGCAGGAGGGGTTGAACATCCCCTGTCATTCCATTTCGAGGCAGTCATTCCTGAGCTGCTACAAGGGCCTTTGTGCACGCAAGCTGCATATAGCCTGTGACAGATGGATGGACGCACGGACGGACGCACGGGGAGTTGGGGTCTGCGTGTGCGTCTTACTTCCTATTTTTTACTTAAGATCCTCATCGTCTCTCATCTTCCATGATGTGATTTTGGTGACTCTGTGGGGCGGTGGCATGTAACTCTGCCTTGTTTGCAGTGTCTGCCATGTTCATCCTCATGATGTAAATGTCCTCGTACATAAATCTTCTGATTACGTCCCTGGGAGCCAATCCCAGGAGGAGCACGACATTCCTCGACAGGCTTCGCTTCAAGTTAGGAGAGGGGAGGCTGAGGAGGCTCAGAGAAGCGGGTGGGACTTGAGCCTGGCTTAGGGGTGACAAGTCAAGCCTCCATAGCATTCCTGGGTGAAGAAGGGCCGAGGCGCCCCCTCTGGCGCTGTCTTAGCTCCCAGGGCGATGTGGAGACTTTGCCCATGTGGCTTGGCCCTGTATGTTTCGGTGTGTTTGGGGTGTTCAGCTGGGTGCCTCCTACCAGCTCTTTGGTTACACTAGCTCCGGCCTGTGCTAGGCCACTCCTCTGCTTAGCCAGTCACTGGGATCTGATATGTCATCAAGTCAGGGTCTCGGAGCTTCACAGGGCTCCATGGCCACAGGCTGAGCTGCCACATGGCACATGTCCCTCGGGGCTCCCTAGATGAAGGGCCGGATGACCTCACCCCATTCTGATCGCTCTCTCCATTGTGTCTCCGTTGGCTCGTGTGTCTGTCCCGGGCAGTGCTAGTGACAGAGTGGACATATCCATTCATTCTGTCCTGGTTCTGGAGTTGAAACTCAAGGTGTTAGTAAAGCCGTACTCTGTCCAAACGCTCCGAAGGGAGGATCCTTCCTGCCTGTCCTAACAGCTGTGTCCCGAGTCACTCACATCTCCTCTGGCTTCCAGCTCTCAGATAAGCTCATTCATTTCTTTTTCAAGGACACTGCTTGGTGTCTGTCCCAAATCCAGAATGTTCTTGTCTTTATTACAGACATAAGGTTTGGAGGGGTTAGCACTTGTACAGGCCTGGTGGGGGATGGGGGGAGGGGGGGCCTGAGAGAGGACACTTTCTGAGTCACTGTATAACCAGTAGGCAAAGTGTTGCTTCTTGGGCGATGCCTCCCTGCTCCCGTGGCCTGTCCTTTGGGCTCCACGGCCACGTTGTTAGAAGCCACACTGTTAGAAGTGAGTGAGGTTATAGCAGGGTTGTGAATAGGCCGTGTCTGTTTTTTGTTTTTTTTGTTTTTGTTTTTTGTTTTTGTTTTTCGAGACAGGGTTTCTCTGTGTAGCCTTGGCTGTCCTAGACTCACTTTTGTAGACCAGGCTGGCCTCGAACTCACAGCAATCTGCCTGCCTCTGCCTCCCGAGTGCTGGGATTAAAGGCGTGTGCCACCACGCCCGGCTCCCGTGTCTGGTTTTGAACACATTCCCTGAAGCCTGTGGTGTGGGGAGGGCGTGTGTGGGCAGCGTAGGATCCAGGAAGGCTGGAAGGAGCCTGGCTTGGGACCTGATTCTTCTGAAGAGGAGAGTAACTTCTTGTCTGAGGGAAGGAGGTCCTGAGCCCAGGCAGGCTCCTCCTGTGTGTGTGAGCACGCTGTGTAGATAGCCAGGGGACCTAGGGACATTGAGACCGTGGATAACTGAGGCCCGTGGATGCAGTTCTGTTCAGTCCTGCAACATGCGTTTTATGGGGATTCATTTTGCTTTGTGTCAGCATTCAAAATCAGGCTGGGGGTATAGATAGATGCTAACAGAGTGCATTAGCAAAGACCTAGGCAGCAGCGCCATTGCTGAGAGTGTGGGAGTGGAGGTGGGGTAGGGTGGGGTGGGAAGGAGTGGGGCAGGGCAGGGAGGGGCAGAGTGGGGGTTGGGGTTTATGTTTGCAGATGTAGCTCAGTGGTGGAGCACATTTGTCTGGCATACACAGATACTGAAAAAAGGAAAGCGGGGTGGGGGGGGGGGAAGAATTCTAAGGTATTTATTACAACACCCGGGTTTCCAAATTTATTTCCTGGGCATGGTGGTGAACCCATGCCATCTGAGCATTTGGGAAGTAGGGACAGGGGATATCAGGAGTTCAAGGTCAGCCCAAGTACCAACTGAGTCCGAGGTCAAGCTATGCGGGACTGTCTCAAATAAACAAAATAAATCAGTTAATTAATATCAGAAGGAGTCATACAAATCCAGTGTTCTCGATTCTATTGAAAGGTTAGCTACTCTGCTTGCCTGGGGCAGAGCAGTGACAGCTGAGCTGCTAGCTCCTAGAGAAGGAAGGTTACGCTGGAATTCATGCTGCCCCCCTCTCAGCCGCTCAGCTGGTGGTAACTGTTGCTCCTTCCCTGGGCATCTGGGATGATTGACGCAGCCACCCAGGGCTTTGTTCCCTTCTGTGTCTGGCAAAAGGAAAGGTGTCCCCACGAGAGTACTCCAGTCTGGAGAGCCAGGCACCAGGAGCTTGGGTGTCCCCTGCCTGTCCCCTCAGCAGCTGTTGCACCACACAATACAGTCTTGCCTTTAACAGAGCAGCGAGTGTTTGCTTGCACAGCCCCTTAGGAGCCGACCTGTGGGCTCTTGGCATTCTCTGAAAGGAGGGAGGGAGGCCGTTGGCTCACCACATGAGATTCTAGCGGCTCCTCCTAGCCATTTGTAAGCAGTTCGCCCTAGCTGCTCTTGGGGGTGGCTGGAGGGCTAGTGTATATAGGCTGGGAACGTTAACTGAGGGGCCTCCGTCTATGTGGCTGTGGGGCTGTCCTCATTTGTTCTGAGTGAAAACTTTCTAGTGTGGCTGCTTTGGGGTCACCCGTGCGTCTGCAGGTAACCCCTTGCCCGTGCTCTGTAAATAAGCCCAATAAACCCACCAGTTCCCCAGGGGAAACTTTGGAATCATATTTTAATGTGTTGTTGGGACCTTAGGAGAAAGGAAGAGATTCTGATAACACTAGTATGCGTGTGTGCGTGTGCGTGTGCGTGTGCGTGTGCGTGTGTGTGTGTGTGTGTGTGTATGCATTTATGTGTGTACGATGCTCATCCAGAGTCGACCTCAGTTTGCTTTTGAGTCAGTCTTTTACTGGCCCTGAACTCTCTAAGAGGCCAGGTTGACTAGCCCCAGATTCTAGGGCTCTATGGAGCTCCACTTGCCCAGTATTGGAATTACAAGGTATGTCCCCACACCTGGCCTTTTAAAGTGTGGGTTCTGGGAACATTTTACTGTCTGAGTTCTTCAGTGAGTGACCCCTGTCCCAACCTGTAGTTGTCTAAAGAAGTCTGATATTATTGAGCTGAGAGTAGGGGTACGGGTAGGAGTCTTTGGATTTGGAGAAGGCTGGAGGCAGGGCCGGTACCTATGGCCCTGGAGCCGTTGCTAGGGGCTGGCTCAGCCCTTGGTCCTTTCTGCTGTGGGCAGGAGGAGGACACTGTGGGGCTCCACGAAATCTGGGTTCTGTGGCTGGGGGAGAGCCTGCTTTGTCTGAAGCCAGAGTTGTTGGATGTTCCTGCCACGTGGGCCCTTCCGGCTCTGCGCCTGGCTAACCTAAACAGCTGGTTCTCATTTCACTGGTGGCTGCAGAGACAAGAGGATATGCGCTTCCTAGCCACCACCCTGCTGTTCCCCTGGGAGCAGACCCCAGTGGCAGTGTCAACATGTCTGGGTGGGGAAACACCAGGCCTCAGGGTGGTCAGTGCCCTGAGTGGCCCAGGGTACTAGATGGACAGAGTCAAAGACTGAGGAGGTTGGAGAGTGTGCGCAGAGCTTAGGGACCAGCTTGTTGAGGGTTATAGCCTTGGTATCAGAGAGACAGATACTATGGTTCCATACTGTTGGGCACACCACAGGGTGACCTCTACCAGGGGAATAGTATTCTTTCTAAAATTAGATTTATTTATGTAATTATGTGTGCATGTGGGTCAGAGGACAGCTTGTGGAAGTCACAGCTGACTCCACTACCAAGTGCAGTGTCCACTACTGTGTGGATATTGGCGTGGAACTCAGGTTGTCAGTCTTGGTCTTGAGAGCCTTTAACACGCTAAACCGCCCCGCTGGCCAGGCAGGGAATAAACCCCCTTTCCTCCCCTCCCAAATATTTGCTTTATGTGTATGTGAGTGTGCATGAGTGAATATATGTGTACCACATGTATGTAGGAGCTTGCAGAGGTCAGAAGTGGGCATCGGATCCCCTGAAACGGGACTTATGGGTGACTGTAAGCTACTGTGGAGGGGCTGGGAATTGAACCCCAGTCCTCTGCAAGAGCACCCAGTGCTCTTAACCTCTGAGCCATCTCTCCAGCCCCAGGAATAATACTCCTTATAGTACAGCTGTTGGGACGGCATGAGGTGGCATCACTCCGTTGTGACTGGAAGTGCCCTGTCGGCTGATGGGTGTGTGTCTGGGCTGATGGCATCCGGGTATGTGTCAGGGGAGGAGAGAGAGTGAAACCCTAGAAGAAAAACTCTGGAGCCCTAAGTCTCCAGAGTGGGGCGCTGTGTGGCCTGCGCTGTGGCCACATTGGAACAGGAGAGGGGACATCCTCTCGGTACAGTCTCCTGAGTGCTGGACACTCTGTGGGAGGTCCTACAGCCGGACTTGTCTGTAGAAAAGGGAGGCAGCTTCCTGGTGAGCCTGGTGGCATCCTAGCCAGCATACCTTCCTCTGTCCTTCCTTCCCCACCCCCACTCCCCACCCCCTCTGCCCTTTCGATTGTGTTGAGTTGACCCCCCAGAGGCTTCCTGCATCATAGGCAAGTACTTGACCACTGAGCTCTATCCCTCACTCTTTTGGGGACAGGTTCTCACAAAGTTACCTACGCCGGCTTTGAACTTGGTCTGTGGCACAGGCAGGCCTTGAACTTGCGGTCTTCCCTCAGGCCCCCCCCCCCCCGAGTAGCTGGGACTCCCCCTGCTTCCCCTGGCCTTGGCACGTTTGCCCCTCTTTAACACAGAGAATGCACCGAGTAATGCCAGGGCCCCCCCCCCTCTCCCGGCGCCCACACCACGTCCACTCTCCTCTCTGTCTTTCAGCCTTAAAGAGATCCTTTGAAGTAGAGGAGACTGAACCGCCCAACTCCACGCCACCCCGGAGGGTCCAGACCCCTCTGCTCCGAGCCACGGTGGCCAGCTCCAGCCAGAAATTCCAGGACCTGGGCGCGAAGAACTCAGAGCCCGCTGCTCGCCTTGTAGACTCCCTGAGCCAGCGCTCCCCCAAGCCTTCGCTACGGAGGGTGGAGCTGGGAGGGCCCAAGGCACCTGAGCCCATGTCTCGCCGCACTGAGCTCTCCATTGACATCTCCTCTAAGCAGGTGGAGAGTACAGGCTCAGCTGCTGGGCCCTCACGGTTTGGGCTTAAGCGGGCCGAAGTCCTGGGCCATAAGACGCCAGAGCCTATCCCGCGGAGGACGGAGATCACCATTGTCAAACCCCAGGAGTCAGTGCACCGCAGGGTGGAGACCCCCGTCTCCAAGGTTCCCGAGGTCCCTGCCGTGCCTGTCGCCGATGCGGCCCCCAAGAGGGTAGAAATCCAGGTGCCCAAGCCGGCTGAAGCACCCAACTGCCCACTCCCGCCCCAGACCCTGGAGAACTCGGAGGCCCCAATGTCTCAGCTGCAGAGCAGGCTGGAGCCCAGGCCCCCTGTGGCTGAGGTCCCATACAGGAACCAGGAAGGTGAGTAACGCAGCGCTGGGCCTTCAGGCTGTGTGTCCTTGGGATGGGACCTTGCTGTGGGGTTCCCGGAAGAAGTCCAATGTGCGTGTGCATGTGTGCGTGCGCATATGGGAATGTGTGTGTGTGCAGATGGGGGAAAAGCCTGGATGTGTGTCCCAGGCCTCGGGATCACAGCAAGAGCCTGCAGTTGAGAAGTATCTATGGGGCACCGACCTCTGTCATGTCATCCTGGGTGGCTGGAGAGCAGTCGTTGGTGCTGGAGCCTGGTGCTCCTGTGAGGCCTGGAACAAGCCATGTTCTGGGGATGGCTAGGTTTCTGAGTGGGCCTTCTGGGATGCAGAATTTTGCCCATGAGGAACTGCAGTCTGGGTGCCTGGTGGAGGCCCAGAGCTGAGGGTTGGGGAGGAGGAATGTGGGTCCTCCCCGGTTTGCTCTGGAGCTCTCCTGTCTTGTTAGCTCTCTAGTCTGGCTTTCCTTGTCTCCACATCGGAAACACCCGACAACCCGCTGAAGGAAGGGAAGGGTTTATGTTGGCCCGTGCCACCGGAGGACCATAGTCGTCATGGTGGGGAGAGCAGGGTGGAGGTGGTGGAGAGCGGGGTGGCATTGGTACATCCATACTCAGGACTCAGAGAGTGTTGATTGCTGCTGCCCTCTCTCTCCTTCGCTAATTGTAGGGAAATGCACACAGGATATGTTGGTTGCTGTGGCCGTGATATAGTGTGCAGTTCAGTACCGCTCAGCACATCCAGGTCGTGCCATAAGTGCCACCTCCAGGAATTCCCAGAACTTTCCACACCCCAGACAGAAACCCTGCTCCCCAAGAAGCGGCTCCTGACACCGCCTTCCTCAGTGCCGCACAGCCCCACGCATCTTCCTGTCTGAGGCTGCACCACTTATCCTCTCTGGTTTATTTCTCTGCACACAGTGGCCTCAGTGTTCATCCATATTGTAGCATATGTCAGAACTTGGTTCCTTTGAAAGCCTGAATAGTATTACATGTGTAGACAGAACACTTTTCACCGTGGTAATGGTGCTTGAACCCAGGGACTTGCTCATGCCAGGCAAGTGCTCTACCACTGAGCCATGTCCCCAGCCACAGGTACAATCAGTTTGTCCACTGATGTACGTTTGTTTGGCTGTCTCCTACCCTTTGGCTCTTGTAAACAGTGCTTGCAGCCGGGCGTGGTGGCGCACGCCTTTAATCCCAGCACTTGGGAGGCAGAGGCAGGCGGATCGCTGTGAGTTCGAGGCTAGCCTGGTCTACAAAGGGAGTCCAGAATGGCCAAGAATACACAGAGAGACCTTGTCTCAAAAAACAAAACAAAACAAACAAACAAAAAAAACCCAAAAACAGTGCTTGCTTCATGGAGATGCACGTAGCTTTCCCAGCTCCCCCGTTCTTTGATTCTCTAGTGATTGGTGGACTTGGGACCAGGCTGGGGTATGGGGAGGGTCAAGTGTCAGACCATAGTACGTGCTCATGGACTCATCAGCCTTTGAAGGACCCTTTCAGGCCTGGCTGTGTATCTGTGCCTCTCTCCCTAAGTCCTAAGCTCGATCCTGTTGAGGGTTACACAGAGTCAGTGTCCAGACCCCAGGAGGGGGCAAGCAAAGGCCCTAGGCATTGCTGAGTAGAGGGCCCAGTCTGTGCCTTCTCCCCACAGCGGTTGATCTGGGACCTCCAGAGGCACCGGATCCACCTCCCTCCTGAGCTGAGCTGTTCACGCTTCTGAGTCAGACAGGATGTGGTTGGAGAGATAGACAGCTGCACTAGGCTGCCCAGCTGTTGATTGCAGCTGGTGCTGGATGCACAGAAGGTGGTCCTGGTTCTGGGGCAGGGTGGGGAATGTCTGCTGAAGGATGCTGCTTGTCCTCTGTCGAGGATGCAGCTCAGACACTGCACATGGGGCTGGGCTGGGGCCATAGCCTCTTGCCCTCACTAGCTTGTGGGAAGACAGTGGGCCAACAGTGAAGAGAGCTCTGTGGGATCCTGTTGGGGAGGGCAGGAATTCATTAAATCAGGGTGAAGATGTGTGTGTGTGTGTGTGTGTGTGTGTGTGTGTATCTGTGTGTGTGTAGGGCTGGAGGCCAGAGGTCAGCCTTGGTGTCATTCCTCAGAAGGCATCCACCTTGCTTTTGTTTTTTTTTTTTAAGATTTATTTTATGTGTATGGCTATTTGCCTGCATGCCATGGTGCCACAGATCCCCTGGAACTGGAGTTACAGACAGCTGTGAGCTGCCATGTGGGGGCCGGGACTTGAACCTGGGTCCTCTAGAGGAACATGCAGTGCTCCTAACCGTGGAGCCATTTCTCCAGCCATGCTTTTTTAAATGTTAAGCCTTGCTTTTGAAAATGTTAGATATATTTCTTTTATTTTATATGTGACTGATTACCACCTCAGCGTTGGAGAGGTAGAGACAGGAAGATGCCGGGAGATTGCTGGCCACCCAGCCTAACAGGCCAGCCCAGATGCCAGCAGGAGACCCTGTCCCCAAAAGGTGGAGGGTGGAGAGGTGGCACAGGAGTTAAGAGCACTTGTTTGGTCTCAGCACCCACATGGTGGCTTACAGCTATCTCCAACTCTGAATCCAAGGGGATCTCATGCCCGCTTTTGATCTCTGCAGGCACTAGGCATGCACACGGTGTGTGTGTGTGTGTGTGTGTGTACACATACACACAGATAAAGACAAAGCAGTGATATTCATAAAATAAAATAAACAAAGGGGACAAAAATAAATAAAAAATAAAGGGGACAAGGCAGGTGGTGACATGGGGACAACATTTTGGCAGCTGCTGCAAGCACATGCAAGGACCCCAAGGGACCAAGCTGATGCTTCTTGCAACTTTTCCTAGGGGGTCCTTGTTCCCTGCCCCACACACTTGCTTGTCCCCTGGAGTGCTGGGGATAGGACACAGGTAGAGAGCCATCCTCAGGGTGAAGGGTTTTCCGGCGGGGGAGGGTAGGGTGGAGTGTTGGGGAGGAGTAAGGGAACCGAGATGGCTGAAGGGGAGGGCCAGCAGAGGCTCCTTGGCCTCTGGGATCTAGACTCTGCCGATATACATTGGGCCCTCTGTCCTAGATCCCTGGGTGGTGCTGGGATGAGGCCAGAGCAGGCTTCTGGCTCAGCCCCTCCAGCCTCCACTCTGGCTTGCAGCCACACCGGCGGCTCCCCAGACTGCCTTATAAGGTGGGTACTGCACTTGCTCACCACACCCTTATGGTCTGGTACCAGGAGGGCCCGCTGAGGGCCGCTGAGGGCCTGGCTGCACCTATGAGCCCACTGCTCCTTCGAGCGATCATGATCACCTCCACCTTTCAGCTGGCCTCAGTTTCTGAAGCTGTCCATCAGTGCAGGGTGGTCCTTGGTTCCCTGCCTGGGAGGGGTAGCTGACCACCTCCCATGTGTCCCTGGGTGTTGGGTCTCCATCAGACCTAGGGACAAATAGAGAAGAGGCCCCATGCAGACGGCGAGGCTACAAGTCCATTGTGGCATGGAAGTGGTTAATCATGTCACAGGTCCCTTGAGGCCACCCAGTGGTGTCACAGAAGAGGGGTAACTCCTGGACAGAAAGGTCTGGGCTCAGGATGGGGTAGAACACACAGGTCTAGCCCCGGGAGGACTTAGCACATCCTACAAGTTGGGGTGTCCATTTGGGGAGTGGGCAGCCGCCATGAGAATTGGTTAGGGGGATAACCCATGCTCTATAGAGGGACACCCTGTCTGTGGGACACCCTTTGGCCTGTGGGGACCCCCTGAGGGTCCATGGGTGGCCTTCCTCAGGGCGGGTTTCAAGGTGAAAGCCTGCTTACGCTTCATGAGACCAGCGGAGAAGTCGCTTACAGGGGGCCTGAGGAGCCTCCTGTGTGTCATCTGGAGGGCTCCAGCCACGTCTGCACAAGGGACACTCCCACCAGGCCACCAGACCCACATGACCCTCCGCTCCTTGCCACAGTGGTCACCCTGATCTGGGACCGGATGTCTTGTCTTTCTCCCCTAAAAATGGACTTGCTCAGCCTGAGCTCTGCTAGACTGTTCCCACCTAAGCTAAGTAAGGAAACTGGAGGGTTGTGAAGAAGAGTGGTCAGGCCAGCGGGATCTCCTTCAAGACAGACCCTGGCTCTGGGATCCAAGCAAAGTCCCTCCTTGGCTGCCTACCCAGCTGTCTGCCGCCCAGCTGTCTGCAGAGCCAAGGGTGCAGGGGTGAAAGCGAGCCAGCCAGGCCTCTCCACGGATCGCGGCCCAGCAGCTGTGGAATACCTTAAATAGAGAGAGACAGCTGGGGCACGCCTGCCTGCGGGACGGGTCCTGTGCCACGCCTCCAATTCTGTGGCGGGGGGGGGGGGCTCTGAGCACCCAGCGGTGCTCCGGATTGAGCCTGGCCCAGCACATGGCACTGTGTGACCTTCCAACCCCCACCTACACGAGAAGCAGTTGCCTGCATCCTCAGCCTCCGAGCCCTGGACAGCTGCTAGGACCTAGGGTCTGAATGGTGGCCTGGCTGGCGAGGGTGGCCCAGGGCAGACAGCCATGCTCGCTGTCTGTGTGGCTGGAGAGAGGGCACTGATGCTCCCAGCTCACACCCTGGATATAGGCAGCCCCTGACCAGACTCTGGATTTCTCTGGTGTCTGGAGAGAGTGCCACATGGCATATGCTCGCCTGGTCCCCAGAGCCTCAAGTCTGGAAGTTGCAAAGGAAGGTGTATATATCCACACCACTTCCTCTAGGGCTTGCAATGGATAGGGTATGCCCTTCCCCCAGTTACAAGGAACCCTTTACCCCCTGTGGTCAACAGACCAGGGACACTGAGACCCAAAACCTGGCTTCTTTCCAGTTCTCTGCAAACATTGGACGTAGGAGAGAATAAAGGTGACACTGACCGGGCTTGGGAGGTAGAAGCAAGACCAGGAATTCTGTCCAGCCGGAGACACGTGTGACCCCATCTCAACAGTAAAGCCAGTGGGGTGGGAGGTTTGGAGGGACATGTCATTGGTTAGGCGTGCTTGTTGCACTGGGCGTGGAGGCACCAGCAGCAGGTGGATCTCTGTGAGTTTGAGCCAAGCCTGGTCTACAAAGTAAGACCCTGTCTCCAAAAAAAAAAGAATTGTTGCTTTTGCAGAGGGCCTAATTTCAGTTTCCAGCAGCCATATTGGGAGTCTCACAACCACTTGTAACCCCAGTTCCAAGGGATCTGACACCCTCTTCTGGACTTCATAAGCACACACACCATACACACATACACACACACACACACACACACACACACACACACACACACACACAATCTCTCTTTCTCTCAAGGGGTTGGAGAGATGGCTCAGCAGTTAAGAACACTTTCTACTCTTAAAAAGAACTTGAGTTTGGCTCCCAGCACCCATATCAGGTGACTCACAGCCACTTTAACACTAGCATCAGAGGAATCTACTGTCTCTGGCCTCCACACATAAATTAAGACTAAAACTTTAGCCGGGCGTGGTGGCGCATGCCTTTAATCCCAGCACTCAGGAGGCAGAGGTGGGGGAGTGGGCGGCGGGGGATTGCTGTGAGATCGAGGCCAGCCTGGTCTACAAAGCGAGTCTAGGACAGCCAAGGCTATACACAGAGAAACCCTGTCTCAAAAACCCAAAAACAAAAACAAAATTTTAAAAACCCTAAAAACAAACAAACAAAACCCTAAACTACTAACTGGTGGGCTTGGGAGGTAGTTGGGGTAGCAAGAGCTCATGCCCTTTGGCCTCACCCCTGCTTCTGACTAACTCACTGTACCCTCAAGACCAGCTACTCACTAGGGAAGTCTTTGTGTGGGGGTCCTTACTCTCTCTGTGTCCCCCAGCAAGCGAACGGGGCCTACAGCCACGGCACCATACCTGACCTGTGCTGAATCCTACCCACTGGCTCCTGGTAGAAAACCATCTTCCACTTGCTCAGCACTGCCTGGAACCTGAAGCAGCCCCAGGCTTCCATCTCCCTGTTGAGAGCTCACAGCAGCTCGGATGGAAGCAGAGAATTGTGCAAGGACCACTGGCCGCTTTGCTCACTCTCTGGGGCCTGGGATCCATTTCTGCTCTGCCCCGGGGCCTGATGACTTACCTCTGTGGCCCATTTTTCTTGTGGTCAGAGTAGGTGTGATTCCTCACTCAGATAGAGAGTGGGAGCTGGCACCCAGGGGGTTTGTGTGAGGGGCGCATATGAAAACCGAGCCCTGCCCTTGGCGAAGGAAGCTGCATGAGGAGTAGAGGAAATGCTCACGCATGTTGGTCCAGAGGCCCCGTGAAAGTGCCTTGCTCCCACCTGCTGGCGGGTGTGCACAGGCGCTGTCTCACATCCTGGCCTCTGCCCTCTCCCACTCACCTTTCTCTCAAACATTCCAAAACGCCTTTCTTGCTCACTGCTGGATCATAAACCCTAAAGATCGCAAGAAGACTGAACAGGAAAAGCTGCCACCTTCCCCTGCTGTCATCAGGAGGGTGCGCTATGCTGACAGGTGGGCATGCTGTCAGCATGTGGGGCTTCATGTGTGCAGTTTTTATCAAGAAGTCTAGTGGACAGGGGTGTTGGCTCAGTGTAGAGCCCTGCATTAGCCTTTGAGGCCTTGGATTGGATCCTTAACATGGTCAAGGAAAAACTAAAAGGGAAAAAAAAAATCTCTGTTTTACAGGCACATTGAGAATGCAGAGGGAGCCAAGGTAACTCTGTTGTTTCTGTTTAGAACACCACATACCTTTGTGTTCAGCGCGGAAGGGTTAGCACATTCTTTGCAGGGGTGGGATTTGAACCCAGCACCTTATGCTTGCCAGGCACACGATTCTAACCCCAGTATCACAGGCTGCTGAGCTCAATATCTAATAGAGGATGGTACTGACCTGGTTCTCCCGCCTCCAGGGACTGATAGTACTGTACCTGTGCGCGCACACGCAGCTTTCTATTTTAAAAACTTCATTATTATTTTTGAGACATATTTTCACTATGTAGGCCTGGCTATACTGGAACTCTGTATACTAGGGTGGCCTTGAACTCACAGAGATCTACCTTCCTCTGCCTCCTGAGTACTGGGATCAAAGGCGTGTGCCACTGCCACCTGGATAATTTTTATTTTAACTTACGGGCACGTGCATGTGTCTGTGTGTGGGTACCGGCGTGTTTGCGCAGGTGTCCTTAGAGGCCAAAGGCTTCGGGTTCCCTGGTGCTGGAGTCGCAGGCTGTGAGCTACATCCACAGCTCAAGTTACCATCATCACATTCTGGTTTTCAAGCACTAGGAATGGAATCTGGGTCCTTACATGTTCTCACCCCCCCTTTTTTTTTTTGATATTAAAAGAGCCTGGAAAAAAAAAAAAAAAGAAGAGCCTGGAATAGGGCACAGAAGTGCTGGCCTGTCATCCTGCCACTCAATAGGCTGGGGCCAGAATTACCTGAGTTCAAGGCCAACCTGAGCAAATGCAAGACCCTGTCTAGAGACAGAGGCCATTGTGAGCATCTTCACGTGTGTGTGTGTGTGTGTGTGTGTGTGTGTGTGTGTGTGTGTGTGTGCGCGCTTATGATCACTTACGTGGCTGTGTGCATGTGGGTACAGGCACCTTGGAGGCGGAATTGGCCTTACAGGCAGTTGTGAGCCGCCTGGTGTGGGGGCTGGGAACCTCATTCAGGTCCTCTGCAAGAGCAGTGTTAGTTCTTGTCTACTGAGCCATATCTCAGCCCTCATGACATCATTATAGAACTTTCCGGTAAGGGTAGATGGGAGGGCGTACCCCCCCCCCCCCCCCCGAGACTGAGGGGATGGTTTGAATTTGTGTACCTCTGTACCTGGCAGCTTCCCCTTACTACTCGAGACAATTGACTTAAGGGACCACATGCAGAGGCTTCATGGTCTGGGACTTGAACACGTGGTGGGTGTGCATGGCCGTAGCCAGGAAGTCTGATGACGTCATGAGCCAGGAAGCAGGGACCCATGGAGGACCTACCTATGCCAAGTTCCTCCTTCTCAGCCCTACTTCGTAAAGGTCATCAGCTCTCCCTTATAATACCACTACGGGGAGCAGACATTTAATACACGGGTCTCTGGGGGGGGGCGGGTTCACCTCCAAACTACATCAGTTTTGGTTGCGTGTTCTCAGTATGTAGACCAAGATCTGGATGCTTCCACCTCGTGTGGTTGTCACAGCCCAAGGCCCCATGCTCTCTTTCAGCGGGATTGTTAGTTCTTTTCCTTCTGATTAAAATAATAATAATAATTTTTAATTTAAAGTTTTTATAATATATATGTGCCTATGTATATATGCATACCTATGGGCATTTTGTCTGTATGCTTGTCTGTGTGTTTGGCACTTGAGGAAAGGCCAGAATAGGGCATTGCATTGGTTTCCCTGAAACCGTAGTTAACAGATCACTAGTGCAGGGTGTAGGGAACTGAACCTGGGTCCTGCAAGAGCAGCCAGTGCTCTTAACCTCTGAGCTACCTCTCCTGCCCCATGATTTCTAAGACTCGGTGGTGGTCAGATGTATAGTCCCAGCACTTGAGGGGTTCAGGCAGGGAGGTTGCTGGTTGTTAGAGACCAATCTGGGCTACAGAGGATACCAAGCCGGCCAGGGCTGCATGGCAAGAAAGAAAGGAAGGAAGGAAGGAAGGAAGGAAGGAAGGAAGGAAGGAAGGAAGGAAGGAAGAAAGAGAAAGAAGGAAGGAAGGAAGAAAGAGAAAGAAGGAAAGGAAATGAAAGGATTGGATTGGATTCTCCTGGCTTCTGGTACGAGGCGTCAGCCCCCACACCTCACTTAGTGTGTTCTTCCAAACAGAAAACTCGAAGGCTCGCCTTGTCATGGTTCTGCTTTTTCTTTGAGCTTTTGGATTTCATCCTGCTGCATTCTAGAATTATAGACAATTCCACCCATGTTTTCTTCTAATGTTTCTGTGGTTTTATTTTTATGTACTGATGTCGTTAATCTCTTGGAATTTATTTCGGTTTGAGCATCGTGGTGGGAGCTGGGTTTTTTTTTTTTTTTTTTTTTTTTTTCATGGATGCACAGTGAGCTGGCCCTGCAGTATGGGGCGTGTGCCGAGCTATTTTTGTTTTTTTGGTGACAGCTCTGTGCTGGCTTAGCAAAAACACCCTGGATGCGTTTTCTTTCTTCCTCTCCCTTCTGGAACACTTTCACAGCAGCACAATCCTGTCTTTGTTAAAACTTTTAAGGAACTCACTAGTGGAACCATCTGGGCCTGATACTTTTGTGGGCGTCTAGTATTGAAAAAAACCACTTAAAGTTATTTTCCATGGGCCTGTGAGTTCAGAGAGGCTCTTCCCAACTTACTTTTCAGGGCTGGGGATGTAGCTTGGTGGGGTGGTGCTGGCCAAGCAGGCACAACTGCTTTTTTATCCGAAACACCGAAAGAAACTAATTATTGTTTAGTTGGGTGTGTAGTAAGTGCCAGCACTGGGGAGGCTGAGGCAGGGGAGTCATGAATCTGGGGCTAGCTTGGGCTACATAGTGAATTCCAGGCTACACAGGAATACCTTGTCTCAAAAAACAAACAAACAAAAACAAAAACAAAACAAAACAAAACAAAAACCACACACACACACTTTTTAAATATAATTGTGAGCTGGGCTTGGTGGCATGCACCTTTAATCCCAGCACTTGGGAGGCAGAGGTAGGCAGATCACTGTGAGTTCAAGGCCAGCCTGGTCTACAAAGCGAGTCCAGGACAGCTAGGGCTGTTACACAGAGAAACCTTGTCTCAAAAAACAACAAAACAAAGTTGTCCTCTGACCTCCATAGAACACTCTGGTATATGCCCCCCATCATATACACACATACAATAAGAGCAACAGTAATTTTAAAATGTGTGTGTATATGTGGCTTGTGCCTGTATGCGTGCCCAGATGTGGAGCCTGGAGGAGGATATCCGGTGTTTCTTCTCTCTCTCTCTCAGGATTTATTTATTTATTATGTATACAGTGCTCTGTCTGCATGTACACCTGCAGGCCAGAAGAGGGCACCAGATCACATTATAGATGGTTGTGAGCCACCATGTGGTTGCTGGGAATTGAACTCAGGACCTCTGGAAGAGCAGACAGTGCTCTTAACCTCTGAGCCATCTCTCCAGCCCCGATATGGTCTCTCAGTGAACCTGAAGCTCCATTGTTTGGCCAGGCTAGGTGTCCCGCAAGCCCGAGCCGTCTCTTGTCTGTACTTTCAGTCAGTGTTGCTGTCATAAGCATGCATAACCAAGTTGTTTTTCAGTGTGAATTCTGAGGATTCTATCAAGCCTTTATGCCCGTGCAGCAGTCACCTTTCCAGAACCCCCAAACTCCAGTTTTCCCCCTAGATCAGTGGTGCTCAGTCTTCCTAATGCTGTGACTCTTTAATACAATTCCTCATGTTGTGGTGACCCCCCCACCACCATAAAATTATTTTTTTTTTATTTTTATTTTATATGCTTTGGTGTTTAGTTGCATATTTATCTGCGTGATAATGTTGGATCCCCTAGAACTGGAGTTACAGACTGTTGTGGGCTGTCACGTGGATGCTGGGAATTGAACCCAGGACCTCTGGAAGAGCAGCCAGTGAGTTCTCTTAACAATTGAGCCATCTCTCCAGCCCCCATAAACATATTTTTGTTTGGCCGGAGAGATGGCTGCCCTTCCAGAGAGTTCTATTCTCAGCACCCACATGGTGGTGGCTCACAGCCCTCCTCTGGTATGCAGGTGTACGTGCATATAGAGTACTCATATACTTAAAATAAACTAATCTTTTGAAAATTATTTTTTGTTACTACTTTGTAATTTTGCTACTGTTATGAATTGTAATATAAGAATATATTAGCTGATAGCTGATATATGACCCCAAAAGTGGTCAAGACCCCCAGGTTGAGAACCACTACCCTAGAAGATCACTCACTCAACTGTTTAAATCCCCTCAGGCCATTCAGAGGTAGTTGTTTAAGTGACCGCATGCCCTCTGCAGGAGGGTATGTAGAAGGGACAGTTAGCTGTGGCTCACCTCAGCATCTGTCATGTGGTCTTGTCTGCAGAGGGGACTGTACCGGCCGGGTCAGACTAGGGGATGCCCTGGGCACACCTGTGCATTAGAGAGGGACATGGGTGCTGAGAGGGACATGTGCAGAGGATCCTGTACGCTGAGAAGCAGGGCCGCCTACCCATCCTTCATTGTTGCAGCCTTGGAGGGAGGGATGATGGGATGGAAAGGGAAACTGTCTTGGAGTGGGGGGTATGCAGGATGCTAGGTCTCAGCATCACAAGTTCTGGAATCTTCCTGAAAGTAGCTGAAGAAATAAATGTTACATTAGGGCATAGGCACATAGGTAAGTGTGTGTGTGTGTGTGTGTGTGTGTGTGTGTGTGTGTGTGTGTGTAAGAGTTGCTGTCGGTGTCTTCCTTGATCTCTCCCCACCTTGTACACTGAGCAGGCTCCCTCACTTTAACCTAGAGCTCGCTGAGTCCAGCTAGCAGCTCGCTCCAGAGTTCCCAAGAGCTGAGATTACAGGTAGCTGAGCATCCAACTCTGGTC
The DNA here is from genome assembly GCA_907169655.1 of Acomys percivali. Taxonomy (NCBI): domain Eukaryota; kingdom Metazoa; phylum Chordata; class Mammalia; order Rodentia; family Muridae; genus Acomys; species Acomys percivali. Next base: position 4,299,273 of record OU015746.1, on the reverse strand, counting down.
CTCTTCCTTGACTAGGAAGCATTTTATTCACTAAGCCTCTCCCCCAGTCTCTTTACCCCTTTAATGTCCACAACTGTGTGGATTTCTTCTCTCTCTCTCTCTCTCTCTCTCTCTCTCTCTCTTTTTTTTTTTTGAGAGGGTCTTTGGTAGCCTAGAACTTGGTGTCTATTGGAAGATGACCTTGAATTCCTGATCCTCCTGACCCCACCTCAGGCCTCAGTTTACAGCACAATTTTGTGATTTTCAATCACAATCCAGACTTCATGATGCCCAAGACCCGGGTGCCCACCTGATTCATCTCCCTGCACCAAGACAGGGTCCTCATCACTCCCTTCCTCCACGGCTAACTTAAGAAAACGTCTGCCACCCCAGAGGGGGGTGCTGTCTGTTCTGCCTTCATCACTGGGACTTTCCATGTAGGGGGTTCCGTGTTCCGAAGCTTTCTTACTCATGGGGGAGGGGTCACATGCTGTGGCCTTTTGGGAGTCTGTTCTCCATTTTTGTAGGCCAGGCTGTAGCCTCAGAGTCACCCTGAGCTCTTGAACCTCCTGCCCCAATGCTGGGGTTACAGATGTGATCCCACGCCTGCATACAAATAAGCTCTTATTCATCATCGTACGGCAGGGTAAATAGCATATGAGGGAGAAAAGCTGGCCTTGCTTGGTTCAGGGTTTCAGGCCATGGCTGGTTGGCCCTTTGTTGCTGCAGAGCACATCATGGTGGGGGCACATGGCAAAGACACTGCTCACCTTGTGCTGGCCAGATTTGGGAAAGAAGGTGCTGGGTTCTCAGTACCCCCTTCAGGGATAGCCCTCTGCACCCCCAGTTACCCAACCACCTAAAGATCCCATGGGCTTCCAACCAATGGTCAAATCCAGACTACCAGAGTGTTGACTGTAGGTTGAAAGTGACCGTCAACTTACTAATTTCTAATTCTTCGCATCTCTGTCCACACTTCCAACTGCTCATCTTGCTTTCGGGGAGGGTGCGCGTCCAGGTCCTCTTTATGTTTGTACGTATGTACGTGGGCCTGCTTGTCTGTACGCGCACCACATGTGTGCAAGTGCCCCTGGGTCCTCTGCAAGACAGGAAGTGCACTTAACTGCTGAGCTATGCCTGTGGCCCCCACATCGTGTCTTAGCCACAGAAAACACCCCTCCACAGAGGAGATCGGTGTCTACTTGCCAGGTTCTCTTGGTTGCAGCAGGAAGACTATGAGACTGAAGTGTTGAAAGGGTTAATGAGGGGCTGGAGAGATGGCTCAAGAGTTGAGGGCACTGACTACTCTCCCAGAGGTCCTGAGTTCAATTCCTAGCAACCATATGGTGGCTCACAACCATCCGTAATGTGATATGGCGCCCTCTTCTGGCCTGCAGGAGCACATGCGGGCAGAGCACTGTATACATAAATAATAAATAAATATATATTTTTAAAGGGGTTAATAAGGTTTTTATGAAGGAAAGGAGGGGAAGGCTGAGAGCCGCACATCTAGCTGTGTGAGGCACCAAGGCAAGCAGCGGAGATCTGTGTCCCCACGGGTGTCATGCTTGCTTGGGAGGAGGTGACTGACAGGCAGCGAGGCCGGGGGTGTGTGGGGTGAAGCCGAATGACGGATGTTTGGTTGGGCTGGGGAGGCCTTGGTGACGAGGTGAGCAGAGTCAGCGTAAGCTCCAGATGTGCAGGCTGGAGGGTACCAAGGACATCTTTAGGTTGGTGCGAGATGGATGAGGCACAGGCACTGGTGGAATCCAGACAAATGGCGCCTTAATGAAGTTGGGGATATCTTTTTTT
>OU015746.1:4282205-4297472 GCA_907169655.1 Acomys percivali | reverse complement strand
TGAAATTACACTGGTTGACTTCTACTATGGTGAACACATTTCAGATTTTCAGCTCGACACAGGCTCTAAGCCCTCCATGCACATGGCTCCACCATATTTCCTGGGCCCTGGCCCCGGCCCCGGCCCCGGCCTGAGAGACTGTGGTTTGAGGTCTAGCCTTTGAAGTTGAGTGGCTCCTGGCGTGAGAACTAGTCAGCAGAGCTCAGAGGCCTTCTCAGCAGCCTGTGAATCAGCCGTGGCAGTGTGGCATTGCTAGGGTATGAGAGGCAGGGTCACTCTGGCCCAATGCAGTCCCTCTATACTCTAAAGCTGGAGTACGGGAGACAGCCCTGAGGATGCTGCCTGCCCTCCACCCAGTGCCCAGGCTCCTCACAGGTGCCCTCTCTCTATGCTGTGTTGCCCATCAATTTTTGGGTCCCAGAAGCCTTTAATTTCTGAATCCCCAGCAACCTCATCTGGAGACGGAAGGGGGAAAGCCTTTACCCTGACTCTCTATATCCACGCACGCCAATACACCACGGACTCAGCCTTTTGGCTCCAGGCTGATTGGGTATTCTCTGCATGGGTTTATTTGTCTGCAAATATCCTACTGTCTCTACCGTCCCAGGGCACTGTGAGATGACTTGCATTGAGGCTGGGGTTCAGAGTAGCTCAGTTGGTAAGGCGCTTGCTTGCCTAGTGTGCACGAAGGCCTGGGTTCCATCCCCCGGTACCACCTAAACCTGGCATGGTGTGATGCGTGCTCGTAATCCCAGCATTTGAGAAGTGGAGGCAGGAGGATGGAATTCAAGGCCATCCTCAGCTGCGGATCAAGACCAACCTGGCCTTCATGAGATGCTGCCTCAAAAACAAAACAGGACAAGAAGCCAATCAGCCTGCATTTGAATTCTGGCCCTGACACTCCTGGTTTGAAGGTTTTAGGGGGTAGTCTCACATCTGGTGCCTCAGTTTCCCCACTACCACCACCACCAGGTTGTTGGGAGGATGAGTAGTTGGAAGGAAATACATAGATGTGCCTGGGCAGTGTGGTGTGTGCTGAGCCGCACATAGTAGGCACTTAGTAGTGGATGCTAGATGGTGCCGGTACTGATGTCTCTATGCCTCTGGCATGGTGAGAGACAACTCTGACAAAAGATATCGAATGCGTGCATAGATGCCAGAACAGACATGTCTTAGTATATGCAAGAGGTGAGCGTGCTTCTGACAGACTGTTGGGGGTGATTCCTGACTTCCTGCCAGACTCAAGGCTGCTGTCCCTGCTCCAGCGCCATTGTTTTTGTTTGCAAGTGTTTCCTGTCATACGTGTGTCTGTTCATGCCTGAGATCTCATGAGGGTTTGTGCCGCTCACCCCCTGTCATCTGCTGCTGTACCACATCTTTTCTTTTTTAAGATTTATTTATTATGTATACAATGTTCTGCCCACATGTCTGCCTGCAGGCCAGAAGAGGGCACCAGATCTCATTATAGATGGTTATGAGCCACCATGTGGTTGCTGGGAATTGAACTCAGGACCTCTGGAAGAGCAGCCAGTGCTCTTAACCTCTGAGCCATCCCTCCAGCCCTACTGCACCACATCTTAAATGGCCAAGATCTGAACACTTCCCTCACCTGCTGCCCACGTTGTTGGCCATTGAGATAAGAGATGGTCACTGCACCATCAGCGAGTACCAGAGGCTTGATTGCTAGGGCTCCGCCTTGGGGGCTAGCACATCTGGGGCCCAGAGGCGTGGCCTGCATGGCCTCGTGACAGGTTTTCATTACTTCAGGGGAGTCCCCTGGCCTCCACTCTCTGCTGACCTGCCTCCAAGGCTGTGAGGATTCTCTCTAATCCCATGAAAGCCCCTAGCTGCTCTGCCAGACTCGCTTCTGCTGTGAGCTGACCAAAGGGCCCTGGCCGGATCATGACTTGGTGCACAGGCTGCTTTTGATCTGAGCTGAGAACGGACAAACTAGAGGTGGCAGCTGCTGGACCCCGCTCTTCTGCCTCTCAGGGCCATGGGCAGCCTAAACCCAGTAGAAGGCTGCTCCTGGCTACTGTCCCTAGGCCACTTCCTCTCATCTGTCCCTTGCTTTTCTGTTGGGCAGAGGGAGGAGATGGAGTCTGGTACAGTTCACCACAAGGGCCCCTGGCTGTGATGGGTTTTCCTGTGTCTAGCTTGAGGGCAGGTCCTCTTTGCATACCCAATCTCCTGTTCTACCAAGGATGGTAAGTCCTGGTGTGTGTGTATGTGTGTGTGTGTGCACATGCACACGCATGCTTTGTCAGTATCTTCCTCTATCTTTACCTTACCTTTTGAGAAGGGGTGCTCTCCCTGAACCTGGAGTGTATCGATTGGCTAGGCTTGTTGTCTGGCAACTCCAGGGATCCTCCCATCTTGGTGTTTTTTACTCGGGTGGCAAACACTTTACCGACTGAGCCATACCCTCCACATCCTCCACGCTCTCTGCTGTGTCTTCATCACCTCGCCAAAAGGACCAAGCTTGCTGGTTGACAGGTCTCCCTCAGCCACAGGCACTTGCACACACACGCTGACCCCTGCGGTCTTTGCTCCGCCCGGCTCTGGAGAAGGAAGTGTCTGTATTTCCACTCTGGAAGCAATGGCTGAGGAAGGTCCCTGCTTCTGGCTCTGCTCCTGGCCTCTTTAGGTTGGCTTCCCGCAGTTCCGCTGACTAATGCTTATTTGATGGTTGTTGTGGGGGGAGGGGTGGGAGGGGAAGGGAGAACAGGTCCTTGTCACAGCTGGCTCGGGTTACAGAGGGCTGAGATGTACCAGAGCGAAGCCCCACACAATTCTACGGTATGACAGACCACCCTGATTTCAGGAACTCCAGCCCCTAGGGCTAGTCACAGCCCCCAGGTAACCTCAGCATGAGGGTATTGCTGTGGGAGGCAAACCTGCCTGTGGGGTGCGGTAGTTTTCCGGTAGGGGGCAAGGCTCGGGAGGAGATGGAGGAGGAGCCACAGCCTTGGTTGGGGAAAGTGGTCTCTTAATCCCATCTCTGGACCTTCCCCCAGGCCTGTGCACTGGTGTGGTAGACCGCACGGTTACCCTTGGTGGAGAGTCCTCTTCCCCAGAGATCCTGCAGCCATGGAGGAGGGCCAGGGCCTCCTATAGCACTGAAGAAGCAGAGCCCACACTATCATCTGCAGGGAGGTCTGGCTATAGGGTCAGGACCACCCTGGAATCCACAACCCTGCCTGACTAGGGCTATTCACCTGGCCTGTTAGGGGACCTCCTGTTCAGGGAAGGAGGGGAGGGGACAGGCCAGTGCATTGAAGTTTGGAGCAGGGAATCTGACTCCGTCTGACCAAAGCCTGGCCTGTTAAGTGCGCTCTTGAGATTTTCTGCTTGAATGGGCCTTGGTACATCACATTCTCAGGAGACACCCCCAGGCAGCTGTTCCCTGTCTGTGCTTTTGAGTCATGGGCACCCCATATTCTGCTGGTAGGCAATCATCTGAGCTGGAGTTCTAGGGGTTTTTAGCCCAGTGTGCTGTTGGGGAGCATTCCTTAAAGTGTATATAGATTTCTGTCAGAGTCCTCGATCTCTGCCTATTTGACTGACTGTCTGTCTGTCTGTCTGTCTGTCTACCTGAGAGACCCAGCCAGCTTTCCTTTTCTCCTTTCCCTGGAACACTGTCTGGCCCAGAGCCTTCTCCATCCCTCAAGCATTAGGAGTTGGATGGCTTTCCTGATCTTCCCAGGGCCACAAGCTCTTACCTCAGGTGGGTGGAGACCTGGGAGGAAGCAGACAGCAGGTGTCTAAGATCGCACGCCTGGGCCTCCCCCTTTCTCCGGGGTCTCCCGAAACCATGCCAGGGTACAGGTCGCGGGGCATCTGACCTCCAGGGCCTGGCCACTTCCATTTTACAATCCAGCTGCTCAGGCCTAGGGTCCTGTGAACCCCGGGGGTTTTTTGTCTAGTCTTTTTGGGACTGAGCTCCAGGCTGGGTATACATTGCCTTGAACAGCACCCAGCTCTCCTGGGACCCAGCCCAGGCCTTTTGTGGCCACCCTGCCTCAGGTGCAGAAACAGGCAGAACCTTGTCATCTCTCTGTCCTGGAGCCAGGCAGGGCAGCCAGGACAGTAGCCTGTGTCCTGCTTCCTGGGAGTTGAGCCAGCTGATGTGGCCTGGGGGACCGGGAGGGGAGCACCTTGCCTTGTCTCCTCATTTCCAGGCTCCGGGCTTGAGCAAGCCTCCAGAGCTGTGGGCGGAGGGCTTGGGGTGGGCAAGCTGGAGGTGAGAGAAAGAGGCCTGGAGAGTTTAGAAAATATCTGTAGGTCTGCTGGGTCTGGTTTCCCCCGGGACGTAGGGCACTGACAGATGACAGACAGATGGGAAGGCGAGGCCTATGCTGCTAGACCAAGGGAAGGGGCAGTGTCCTCTGACCCCAACCAGAGAACTTCAGCCCCCTGCCCTCACACTACCACGCGGGGAAGCTGTCTGTCCTCCTGGCTTCCTCTGTGCGGCTTTGGAGTCTGTGCTGATAGGCAGTCTCTCAGGGATGTAGTCTTCTGGGGGAGCTCCTGTCCAACAGCTTCCAGGGACACCTCTGCCTGCAGAGAGCGAGCGGCCTGTCCCCTGGCTCTGCTTATCTCCCAGCGCTTGTGCTTGCTCTCTCTCTCTCTCTCTCTCTCTCTCTCTCTCTCTCTCTCTCTCTCTCTCTCTCTCTCTCTCCTTTCCCTCTAGTCCAGTGCTAGGGACCCAGGCGGGACACCAGAATCCTAATGGTTAATGTCATGTCTCCACTAATTGGTTAGCAAGAACAGGCCACGCCCCCTCCCCCTGCCGCTCAGCTCATCTGGGAACCACTCAGGTGGGTGGTCTTGCACCAACAGCCTCTATGCAAGGTTGTTGACCATGTGACCACCTCAATAGCAGGCTTCAGGACCCGAGTTCAACGGCCAATTTGGCTGCTCTCCGGCCTTCACTCAGGCACACCAAAGAAGTATATATCCTCTGAGTAGGGCACCCATGTTGGGGGTGGAGGCCGGGTCTTTACGGTGCATGGGCACAGAGGTGGATCCTGGCCATTTCCAGGAGCCCATCTTGGCATTCTCCCAGACTCTGCACCCTGAGACCCTGAGGCCCTCCGTGAGTGAGTTCTCCTGCCGCTCACGGCCTCCCGTCGTCCTCCTGTCGTCCTCGCTGGCTGCAGACACTCTTTCCAAGGAGCCGGCTGACACATTTGGCCCCTGAGATTTGTTTTTGAACAGCAATGAAAGGAGAGAATGAGTAAGAAAGTGTGGAGGAAGGTCAGGGGGAGGGGCCGGTGTGGGGGAAGGTCAGGAGGAGGGGCCGGTGTGGGGGAAGGTCAGGGGGAGGGAGGGGCCAGTGGTCTGGAAAGTCCAAGCACATGTTCTAGAAGCAGGTGCCAGCATGACATCATCAGGAGGGTGGCTGAGGGCCTGTGCCCAGCCCAGCCCAGCCCAGGAGAAGCCGGCTTGGGAGGCTGCCCTTGGCTCTCCATTCCGCCCTGCTTGGAGCTGAGAGCTCTGTTTCCATTTCAGGGACAGCTCGGCAGGCTGTGCTCTTACTCCCAGCCGCATTGATATTTCATTAATTCTGAGTTCTCACTGTGCTCTTAAGTGTTCCAAGTGCTGGGTTGTTGTCGAAGAGAAAGCGCAGAGAGTGAGTCACTGGCTCCAGGCCACGCGGCTCAGAGTGTTCGACTCCAAGCCTCAGCTGGCAGTGAAGAGGCCTGTGGTTTTCTGTGCTGCGTGAGGGGGCAGCCTCCGCTTAGCTTCCTTGGCCCAACAGGCAGGGTCTGTGGACACTCTAAGCAGTGATAGCCACATGTCTGTGGTCCCTCAGGATAGTTGGCGAGAGGCAGAGATACTGGAGCCTGCTCAGATTCAACAATCGGACCTTGCCGACTTACCTCAGTGGTGCTGTGCTGTGAGGCGGGTTGCTGAGCTGATAGCTTCTGCCTTTGCTCCTTTGTGTCTCTTGCTTTGTTTAGGACTCTGGTCTGTGCCTCATCCCATCCCACCCCATACTCCCAGGGCTGACTTGGGCCCTACCAGTCAGTACAGGGTCAGAGGTACTTCTCTGCCTGCGGTATTTCCTGCTGACTCTGTAAGCGCTTGGCGCTGGAAAGTCTCTTTATGACTCGGTTGATGTGTCTATAAAATGGGTCGACTGGCGTCTTCCTCCCTCCTAAGACGTTGGGAAGAATCTGGTGAGAGGTGTTGCTGGGAATCACTTTTGCACCAGCAAGTTTTCTGGACAGTTGTGGGTTGGTTGGTAGGCTGCCTGCCTCCATGACAGAGGCGCTGGGCTCAGTCCCCGGTACTGTAGAAACTCAGGGTACCCATAGTCCAAGCACTGGGGATGCGTGAACAGGAGGATCCTTGACTACAGAGTGAGCTTGAGGCCAGCCTGGGCTACACGAGACCCTCGTTTCTAAATAAATAAGTAAAACATAGTGCTTTCCAGAGCCGTTCTAAGCAGTGGTTTGGTGGAGCCAAGGGAAACCTGGGTCCATCTGGAGCCCAGGTGCTGAGGGAGGGGTGAAGTTAGTGCTGGCTCCTCTGTGCCCAGGAGGAAGTGGGGGGTCAGGATAGGAGCCAGTGGTAAGAAAGGGCTGGGTGACCAAGACCTGTGCGGGCCTGACACAGAATAACTGCCCACGCACGGTGGGACCTGGGCCAAAGCAAGCTCTTCCTCGGGCCCCCCAGCCAACTCCCTCAGCAAACTGTTTCTGGTGGCCTGCCCTCTCCCAGAGGCTCACTGGGCCTGCACCACATGACCCAAGCATGGGAAAAGGGCTGGGCTATGGGAGGTCATGCTGGCCGGGGACTGAGTCTGCAGGACTGGCCTCCCAGGAAAACCAGCTGCGTGGGAAGCAAGCCAACGGCTCCGGAAGTCTGTGTTTTGTGGGCTGGACTCTTTGGTCTTCTGCTGTGACCTGTTCTTGTGGTGTGTTTATCATGCCCAGCCACCAACCTGTCCGTGTGAGGCCCAGCCCTCCCCATCTATGCTGATGTCTCCTGAAACTTCCAGGGCATCCAACACAGGCTGAGTGGGGTTCCAGTAGCAGGAAGCAACTTCTGACCCGCTGACCTAAAGCTATTTCCCAAACAGATCCCAAATCTGTTCTCCGGCCCCTCCCAGGGGCGACTATCCTCCCCCCACAATGCGCCCCCTGCAGTCTGTCCTTCACAGGCTAGCTATCCACCCAGGAGAGCTATCCCAAGTAATTTGTGTGAAGGGCGCCCCCTGGCAGTGCGTAGTGGTCTCACACCGCTCTGCCAAGGCCACTCTAAGCACTGTGCCTTGGGGTACCTCCAGGGACACAAAGGCTTGTCTTCACAGCCGGATGTCTGCAGTGCCTGCTGCTTAGCTTGGCTGCCTCACTCTGGTGCCAGCTTCACTGCCAAGGCCTCAGATGGCGCTTTCTATCTCCAGCCACACAGCCAGAGTCCCTGCCTGTGAGGGGATGTTTGCTATGTGTGTAGGCAGTTATGAGTACTGGATGGCCCAGTTAGTCATTTGAGCCTTTTTACATTTTATGTAGTGTGTGTGTGTGTGTGTGTGTGTGTGTGTGTGTGTGTGTGTGTGTGTCTGTCTGTCTGTCTGTCTGTCTGTCTCACAGCACCCATGTGGAAGTCAAGGGGAGCCGAGGGGAGCCAGGCCCTCATCCTACCACGTGGATCCCTGACATCTCAGGTGCTCAGGCTTGGCTGCAAGCAACTTTACCATCTGAGACCTCTCTCCAGCCCTGGTCATTTGTTTTTTTCACGCACCCTCTATGGGAGTCGGAACTCCTGGCCTGTCATTCGTGTTCTGTGACTGACTACGTATGGGGGAGAGTCTGCAGTTGGGCCCTGAGGAAGCAGTTGGAGAGGACACCTTGGCGGAAGTGGTAGGTTTGTGCACCTGCATTTAATGAGGCAGCAGCAAAGGGGCCTTGCAGCTACAGCTGTGCTGGATAGATTGCTGGAGTGGGGTAGGGGGCCGGGTGTCAGGGTTAGGAGGTAAAGAGAGGCTGGGCTCACATGGGTGAGTGCATCCTGGCGCAGGCCTCCGGTGGGAACCACACTGTGTGTGAGGGGTGGTGTGAGTGGGCCTGTGTACCTGAAGCAGGCCCTAGATCATGAGCGGGGACGATGAGAGATGTGATGGCGACTGCCTCCGTCAGGTGCCAGAGGAGAGGAGGAGAGAGGGCCAGTGTGGGCCTGCTGCCGCCGATCTGAGGGTGAGCAGGGAGAGCATAGCAAGGAAGGTGAGATTGTTCTAGAAGCCACAGAAGAGGCAAATGCCGCTTGTGCGTGCCTATGACCCTTGTACTTGGGAAGCTGAGAACTGTGAGTCTGAAGTTAGCTTGGATCACATAGAGAAACCCTACATCAAAAGTCAAAACAAAACAAAACAACAACAACACCCCAAGACACACACACACACACACACACACACACACGTTCCATTTAGCAGTTCTTGAAGCAAGTTTGCTATGGACAATAGGAGGTGCCTGCCTCACCCCACTACTGTGCCTGGCAGGCATGGTGAATCATGTGTGTTTCTGCCACAGGTTGACTCCCATCCCTCCCTCAAGGCTCCATCGCTGGGGAGAATTCGGAGGCCAGAGAGCAGGCTTGTGCTGTGGATGGGCACTGTCTGCCTGGGCTGAGGGGGAGGTGGTGGATGGGTACCTAAGCTGCTCTGTTTGGCTCCTACACTGTGCTTACCTGGGCAACGCCAACTCAGCTGTCACACTGTCCTGGCTCCACTATGGAGTCTGTTAGGCCGCAGAGCACCTAGGCCTGCTCGGCTCAGTATTTGGGCCTGAACTTACCAGTTTCTTATACCTGAGCATTTTGATCTGCTCTGGGCTGAACTCTGCACTCCTTACCCAGGATCGGGGCAGTCCTATCCTAAGGGTACCACAGAACTAGACTTTCTTCCCTGCTTGCCAGACATTAAGGCTAGCTCTCCCCTACTGCTTCTTCTGATACTCTCAGAAACTTAGGAGGCCGGGAGAGGCCGAGTTCCCAGCTATGGTTACACATGCGAGACCTGGCAATAATAGGCTCCAAGCCAGACCTTTGACTCCCCAGAAGTCTTGGGGCAAAGGCATGTGCAAGGAAGCCAGGCAAAGGCCAGCTGTGGTGGCCTTGTCTCTGATGCAGCATAGGTTGTTAGCAGAGTACCAGCTGCTGTGGGCATGCCGTCCCATTGGGGACGTGATGCTATGGTGAGAAGATAGCTGTGATCTGTGTCCCCACTGTGCCCACCTACAAACTGGTGGTGCTTTCTGGAACCTTCTGGTCTCATTGTATAGAAAAAGGAGCTAAGACCATGATGCTAGAGACAGACACAAGATGTCGGCGTGGGGTGCTCCGTCCCACCTCCTCTTCCTAAGCATCAGTCATTGAAGCCAGCAGAGGTCTCACAAGTCCCTGGAACGCTTGACCCAGAAGACTCCACAGATCTGGCCTTGGACAGCCTGGCCTCCTACACCCCGGGGCTCCCGCCATGCCTGCATTTTTTGTGGGGTTGTCATGCCTGCCTGAGTGGAGGAACCCCAGTAGACTGTGGATGAAGCAGAGATGTTGACACAAGAACCCTGGCTGAAGCCCAGTGCTCTTTGCAGCCAGCAGTGGCCATGTTGGAATTGGGAAAGGGGTCACTGTGATGTCTGCCCCACATTCAGTTCTTGGCTTCAGGGTGCTCTGAGGAGTGATTCCCGCCTCACAGAACTGCTGGGGAAGGCTCTAACGAGCCCGACCCTGCCAGCAACGCTTGTGGCCATCTGCTTTTTGCCAGGCAAGGCCGGGACAGATGCCAGGGCTGCTGAGAGTAGTGCTGTCATCTCATTGGAAAGCCCTTTTTCTTCTTCTTCTTCATCGTCATCATCATCATCATCATCATCATTATTATTATTATTATTATTATTTTGAGACAACATTCCATAGACCAGGCTGGCCATTCTCAAGGCAATCCTCCTGTCTCAGCCTTCCAAATGCTATAGGAATGCACCATCACACTCAGCAGGATTTTTCAGTTCATTTGTTTTTTTTATATTTGAGATGGGTTCATGTAGCCTAGGCTGGCCTTGAATTTTTGATATTTCTACTTCACCTGTCTAGTGCTGGGATTAACAAGTGTGCACCGCCATACCTGGATTGCGACCCCATGTGTGTATATATTTTTACACTTATTTATGTGTGTGAGGGTTCACATGTGGGCGTCACCCAGGAGTGGTCCTGTCTTCCAGTGTTGGGACTACAGGGCCACCAGCCCTTATTTCCTCGTCTTTTTGAGATGGGTCTTGCTGTGTAGTTTTAGCTGGATTAGAACATGTCACACACTCCAAACAGGCTTTGAGCTTACGGTGGTCCTGCTGCCTCTGCCTCCCAAGTGCTAGGATTACAGGCATGTTCCACCATGCCTGGATTGGATTTTTAAATTTTATTTTAAATTCAGGTTAATTTTGTGTTTGTTTGACTTTTTTTTTTCTTCTTCTTATTTTTAAAAAAATAGAGTCTCTCCTAGCCCGGGCTGGCCTTGAACTCATTACATAGCTGAGGTTGTTTTTTTGAACCCCTGACTCTTCTGCCTCCACTTTCCAGATGCTCAGATGCTGAAATCACACCTAGTGGGATTTTTTTAAATTTTAAAACAAATGCGAGCTCCCGGCTTCTCCCCAGTACTCACACTGTCACCTGGAGACCCCCTCTTTTCTGTTCTTCTCCTCGGCTTGGAAACAAGTAGGAACATTTTGAGCAGAGGCCGTGGGTTCTGGGCCAGGACTGACCGGTGTCTGCTATCCTGTGTCGGTCTGACCAGCGAGACCCTGGCTAGGGAAGTCCCACTGTGCTGCTCAGCTCTGCCACGGGCCAGGTTCTTCCTGGCAACAGGACCAAGGCCAAGATAGGTAACCCTGTAAAAGATACTCAGCCATGCCAGTGCCAGAGACCATGAGGAGAGACAAGATGCCGGATTTGCTGTCCTCGCTGTCGTCAACCAGAGCAGCAAGAGTTCCTTTTATTGTGTTTGTCCTTCTTGTCCTCATCCTCAGCCAGGTGTCCATCCCTCTACCTACCCATCTGTCCATCCACCCACTCAGAGGCTGCGGCTGAGATCTGAAAGTGGTGAGCCACAGATAGAACAAAGCCGCCCTACACCCCACCCCCACCCCTGCTCGCTGCCTGGCTTCCTGTTCCCTATTGGAATGTGAGGTTCTTAGAGACTCACCCTTGCTGTGTCACCTCTTGTCCTCAGGGTGGGCGAACAGGGGAAGGCTCTCTTTCTGTGTGTCAGAAGCCCCAGCTCCTGATTTCACAGATGGGAGCGGTAGAATTGAGTGGGGCTTAAGGAAGTCCAGGGGTGGGGTGGGGGGTGCTGTGGGGCTCGGAAACAGCGGCAGTTACTAGCGGCCTGGGTGGCAGTTTCCCTTCTGAGCGTAGTCTTGCATCTCAGGATGTTGACAACTCAGGAGGGACGGAATGCTCTCCCTAGCAGCCATCAGGAGGGGTGTGGACCTAAACACGGTTGCGGAGCTGCTGACTTGGGATCTGAGCCGCCATCACAGTCTCTGTTCTCAGAGAGAGCAGCCTACTGTGTTTCTTTTCCCCAGGAGCCCCTGTCCCTTGCCTCTGAGAAGGGACTGTCCACCGAAGGCACTTGCCAATTCAAGTCAGAGGAGCCTCTCCCTTCCCAGGGCTTCAGCAGCAGAGAGCCAGGCTCCACATTGCTGAAGTGCAAAATGAGCTGCCTTTGAGCCCAGGGGGCCCAAGGATGTCATGGAGGTCCCCTTCCTGGCTGTCCCATCCCGGGGTTCTTCATTAGCCAGAAAAAGAAAATCTGGGAAGCCCCTTAGGGTAGGCAGCTGCGGCCTGTATTCAGACACAAAGACTGATGTCTCTCAGCCCAAGTAGAGCAGGCAATGGGTTCCCAGCATGTGGGGAGGGGGCTCAGGCAAGAGAAAGGGGCAGGGTAGCCACCCCGCAATAGGGAGAGCAGGACAAGGTCTCCTTTACCCTGGCCGGATCTGTGCAGACCTCATGTCATTTACTGCCAGAAGGCTCCAGGGGTTTCCCAGTCACCCTTGAGCCTGGCACAGCCTCCCCAGAAGCAGCAGCTGTGCCCGGTGCTATGACCCATCAGCTTCCTAGGGCCTGAGACTCAAGTGTGAGCAGCTACCCACTGTGGGCTGAGAGGCTCCGACGTCACGGGGATGAGTGTGTGGAGAAGGAGCCCTGGCCTGGCAGTGGCTGAGCCCCTGCACCCACAGGGCCTCCCCTGTCTTTTTCTCCTCTCAGGGTCCCCAACAGAGTCGCTGGTCCCTCGTGTTGCCCACGTGGCTTTCTGCGTTGCCTTCTCCCTCCTGCCCGCACTCACTAACTCTGTATGGTAGTGATTAAGCTCTTCCTTTGACTGAGAAGGCCCTTACCTAAAGGAAATACTCGGTGGGACTTCCAACGCCATCTTACCCCCTTTGCTCTGTGTGTTGGCAGGACCCGGCCACAGCTGTGCCCTGTCCCCTGTGCCCTGTGCCCTGTGGTACCCTGTGCCCTGTGGTACCCTGTGCTCTGTGCCCTGTCCCCTGTGCCCTGTGGTACCCTGTGCCCTGTGCCCTGTCCCCTGTGCCCTGTCCCCTGTCCCCTGTGCCCTGTGCCCTGTCCCCTGTCCCCTGTGCCCTGTCCCCTGTCCCCTGTCCCCTGTGCCCTGTCCCCTGTCCCCTGTGCCCTGTCCCCTGTGCCCTGTCCCCTGTGCCCTGTGTCCTGTGCCCTGTCCCCTGTGCCCTGTGCCCTGTGCCCTGTGCCCTGTGGCCGCTTGTCTATAATTCTCAGGTTTGGCTTTTGTGGGCTGGTGCACCATGGGGGCAACTCCAGGGGAGGCCCAAACCGTCACAGGGTCCTCCCCTTCACGGTGTCCTGTTATCTATAAACATTTCCTTGGGACATGACTGTGTTGTCTACAGCAAGACTGGCCGGGGCTCAGCCTCTGACAGCTGTGTGGCTTGGACATGTGCCTTAGCGTCTCTGTGTGTGTTTCACTCCAGTCGTCCCTCAGAACTCTGGGTTGGGAGGGTAACCCCACACCTCGGTAGGGCTGCAGAGGCTGACAGAGGGTTTCCCCAGGCCTTCCAGGCTTCGTTGACCCTTATCTGGCTGTGTGTAAGGCAGCTTGTCAACTCCTGTTGGGCCACACACTTTTCCTCACTGGTGGGCCAACGCATGTGGCCTCTGGAGGTGGAAATGCTCGAACAGCCCTGTCCAGTTACAGGGTCAAGGCTCAGGTCCCAGGGAGCCCTGAGCACCACGGCTATACCCAGAACAAGGGGAGAGAAGCGTGAGTTTGAGGAGGTCAAAGAGTGATGGCGCTGCATCCTTACATCCGGGCACTGGTAAAGCCCCAGGAGTCCCTGTGGCCTGTGACTCAGGGAGAGGTCACCTCCTGGAACTAAGACTGGACCCTAGCTTCTAGAGTGCACAGGGCTCAAAGGAAGTGGAGTGCTGACCCTTGGCTGCCAGATAGTTGCCCATCCAAGGACCAACCGAGGCAACCCTGGTGAGCTTCTGACAGGGTCTGTCCTTTTCAAGCGACTTCCTGTAATGTTTAAGGGCCTTTCACCTAAAGTAAGTGCCTAGTCATTGTGAGTTCTTCTTATCAGTATTAGCGTTTCACAAAGAACTAACCGAAGGGACAGAGAGGTCACATGGCTGTTGGTGATGGCAAACTGATAGTTTAAATTTAGAAATCTTCCCTAACATTGTCACTGACTTCTCAGGTGTAGGTGTGAGCACTTCCTTGGTGTGGGTAGTGTGTTACTGGTGATCAGTTTCATGGCTGTTTGTGCTCTGGAGGTGTGCACCTTTGCTGGGGACCAGGAGGCCTTGAGGATGTGCCTTGTGTGAGAGGGTTAACTCCCCCCCCCCACACACACACACAGAGCTTTCCCAGGGCCCAGGCCGGAACAGAGGGGCCTTATCTGCAGAGGAAGGGGTGGGTGGGATGTGGGGCTCTGCAGGCTCCTCTCCTTGCTCAACTCCAGCACCTTCTGTGGGCCAGCTGTTCAGGGCTCAGTCAGAGGGCGGAGGGGGGGTGGACCAGCAATGTGGGATTCATTACTGAAGCTTGGCAGAGGAACTGATCCCTTGAGATGGGATGGGGGTGGGGCGTCCTGGAGTGGAGGTCTAGAATTGGGGAGGGGAGGGTCCCCCACTTCCCCTCTTTCCTTTTTCTGTGCTTGAAGCAGCTGTCTCCTCTGGTGGAGTCTTCCCTGCAGTGGTGTGGCCTGACCCTTTTGTCCCCTGCCACCTACTGCCTGTTGGGCTTCAGTGGCCCCATGGGTGGAGGCTAAGCAGAGGGTGGCGAGCATCAGTTCCTCGATCTTGGGAGGAACTGAAAGCTGCTGGGGCTTCCTGCAGTTTTGGGGTTAAACTCAGGAAAAGGCCTGGCTCACTGTGTGGGGCAGAGATGAAGTATTGCATGGGGTGACTGCACCTGCAATTTCAGTGCTTGGGAGGCCTAGATTACATAGCTGGGTTCCGGGCTGGCCAGAGCGACATAGCAAGGCACCATTTGGAGAGAGAGCCTGAGAGCCTGAATGTTATCATGCCGGAGGCAGTGTGAGGGAGGTTCTGGAAATCTGGTTTGTGCTGAGGGACACTGGATGAGACTCAGTCACATGCAGGTTGTGTAAGACACCTGTAGGAAGCAGGCCCAGTGCGGCAAAGTAACGTTCCCAAGGTCACAAAGCCTTGATGCCTCCCTCATGCAAACGGCAGCTGCTGTGCCAGAGCAGCTTGGCCACACCTCAGCCACCAAGCCCCAGCAAGGCCTGATGGAGAAGTGAGATCTCTACATTGTGGCCTTGGCAGGGAGCAGAGCAGGGCACTGCCCATCCCAGACCTCTGTGGGAAGTCAGTGAGCAGGGCTGGGAGAGGCTGTCTCCCAGGCCCATGTAGGAAGGTGGCATTTGTTTTCCCGGGATCTCTCAGGGGGGACCTGAGGCCTCCCTGCCTGGGGCTTCCTGATGGTTCTAATGAGTGGTTCCAATGGGTCAGCAGTCACCTTACTGCCAGGCCAAGAGTCACATCCGCAGAGGCCTGCGGGCCCAGCAGAGCCTGGAGAGACTCATAAGTCCAGAGTGGAGAATTGATGTGTGCAGGTCATTCTTTTTGTTGTTTTAAGATTGATTTATTTATTTTTCACTTCATTTGTATTAGGCATAGCATACATGTCCAATGCCCACAGAGGCATCAGATCCCCTGGAACTGGAGTTAGAGGTATGAGCCACTGTGTGGGTGCTG